>JAUYWG010000048.1:3905302-3921963 GCA_034779775.1 Enteromius afrohamiltoni
CTGAGATAACTGTAGAAGAGATAGCTGATGGTACAATGCTGGCTCTAACAGCCGTGACCTTACCCACAAAATAAGATGAAAAAAATGATTACAATCATCATTAGAAAACACAGGAACAGATGATATAACAGGAGACACAGGGCTGTTAATAGTGTCAAACAAAGTCTTGGGATTCCTTTTACAGGTGAGGATCAAGTTTTTAAAATACAACGCTCTGGCCTCCTTGATCCTTAATATTCTACTAATATTCTACTAGTTAAGAGACCTTAATATAAAGGGCTACCGTTTGACTTGTGGTGTCAAAAATGGTGTCAAATATAGATTTTTCCGTCCAGTTAGCAAATCAGTATTGTGACCGCGCTGTATTATACATTACTCATTTGAGAGCAGCATTTTTTTACGTTCATACTCACAATGCACTGTATCGGAAGAGTGTATTTTTTTCCATTTTTTTATGGTTATACCTTTAAATTATGAGGAATTTAATAGTTTATTATTTTTCAGTCCATTTTTGATGATAATTTGTAGTGAAAGTACAGTTTTCAGTTCGATTAACATGGAAATAAATGACTTGTGTCGCTTGTCTTTATAAAATAACACCATGGATAAATATTGAACTACAGCACTTAAGTCGACATGAATGATTTATAAAATCATATGCGCTGTTAAGGAAAGAGGTGATGTTACTCGGGCATCATTTTGCAGCTGCAGGACCAGAAACAAGTAAAATCCCACAGATCCACACGGAAAGACCTGACCCATATCTACAGATTTGTGACCACCTAGCAACCACCCAGAACCGCATAGCAACAGCCTAGCAAAGACATCATGCATCACAGCAATGCGTTTTGCACCCTTGATTTCATTGAAAAACATAAAAATGTAGATTGCCTCCCCTTGATTCTTGCGAATGTATTTTCAGCCGCTTTTAAGGAGCTGTGTGAGTTTTGATGACTGAACCGGTCCAATTACACACACACACACAGAAAGAGAGAGACTGATGGATGCAGCATTTTTATAGTCTGCAGATGGAGGCCGGTTTTATTTTCCTGCAATTTTTCCTCTATTTTTGCGATTAAAAGCGAATGAGGTGTGTTTCACGGCTGTGCTCTGTGTGTGTTATTGATTGGCTTTCTCTGTGTGTCTTGTTGCGAGTTTTTAATGTTGCTCTTCGTCTCGCTGGCGGCCTGCTTTTCCCGTCTCCACGGAGACCAACGAGTCTCTCAGGATCTCGTTCACGACGCCCAGCAGCCGCTTCAGCCCCTCACCTCTGCTCTCACACACACATGACTCCTCTGATGTATACGGCGACCTACTTTATCATCTCACGCACACACACACACACACTCTCGTGGCTGGTCTCGTCTCATATCAGTCCCTGATGTCCAGACGCACTTACAGTTATAAACTCAAAGCCACAAGTGTGACAGCAGAGGACATACACAGATCTGGCTGGTGATCTCACTGTATTAAAGCGGTATAAGTCATGTCAGAAAGATCGGATTTGAGTTACAGGCATATGAACAACTCTTAGCTGCACAAAGACTTAATTATGAGTTTGAAACACTGTTTTCCACAAGCTAATATGATTTAGGGTTTTAACAGAAAGTGTGTAATATAATTTGTTTTAACATTTCTCAAAGATAGTTTTAAAAAGGCAAATTTTCCCCTGTCATAAACAGCTCTTTTGAAATCACTCTGTTCTTTGTACTTCCCCTTTAAATCTTCACAAGCTCCGCTGACTCCGCCCCTCTTTTCCGGACTCTTTCAGAGGATCTTTTTTTAGCCGTATTCATAGTGAAACTTGTTAATTAGCACATTATTATGAAAGGCGATTTGTAAAGATTCATAAAAAAGACATTATACTTACTGCTTCTGTAGGTGAGGCTGGATCATGAATGATTCACGCGAACATAAGCGCATTTCGGTTGATCAAGGGGGCGTGTCCCTTTAGAACCAACCGTAACATTAATCTTCTGCCTTCAGTCACTCAGATGTCGGGAGTAAATGACTACTGCTCTGTTCGTTAATGCATTCAACAACAAAACACCCTCAATCTCTTAGGAGTCCTGCTTGTCTCTGCGTCTCGGTCTGATGACGGCTCACTCAGGCCGGGTCTGAGGTAAGACACCAGTCCAGTCTGTGTGACACGCTGCTGTCAATCATCTATTGTGGGTGTGGCCATCACACCGACATGCATTTGAGAATGGCTTGATTTCAGAAGGGGCAACTTATTCTTCTTTTAATTTGATAAAACTACTTGTGGATCTTCATCATTGTAGGATGGTTGTGTACACACACTCCCAACACACATTCCAGTCCAAACAGCTTGAAAAAGTGCATGTACCGTCGTATGACCCCTTTAAATCAAAATTCTTGTCTTAGGGCAACTTTGATAAAAAAATGTTGACTAATATATATAATGATGATATCATGATTTTAATACGTTTTTGTGTTAGCTAGCTAGTATTTTTTTTTTTTTTTTTTACCTAATCAAAATAACCCAACTGCAGTTTGATTGATATCAATTTTCAAAATTGCAAAAAACTGAGCAGCGATTTGTGCACCGATGGGCTTCTGAAATAGATTGTGCCAATGACCAACTAAAACCTGGTCTAAAGTCAAAGGCACAACCATTTTTGTTATTTAAAGAGCGCATTAATAATATGCGCCTACAGGATTACAATATAAAAGATCATTATTGTGTTGGCTGCGTACTGTATGTGTCATAGTGGATGGTTCATTGCATATATTAGAATTAGGCTAGCTTTTTGTTTGATCACAAGCAGCTCCGTTTCCACTCTGGCGAAGAGTCTTTGCTCTAGCAAATTCTGCTGTGTAAATCAAAAATCTAGAAAATCTGTTCTCCTTTTTTGCTAAGATAAAAATGATTTGTTTGCGAGCCCCGTTTGTTGGCATGAATGTTTGTGATGGCTAAGGTGTATCTGCACTTTCATAGTGTTTCGATCGATGCTTTCCTGCATCGACCCTCATTTGCTCACTCGTTTGTAGTTGATTAAGTCGTTGGACATTTAAAGGTTGTCAGGATGTTTGGCTGTCGTCCACCTCCAGTCTCAGTGGAATGTTAATTGAAGTCTACTTACATGAGGCTTACAAGTGTCTTAAATGCTGCATCCTGAATGTGAGCAGTTTGCTTGTTATAACAGCATATTAACGTCTAGAAATTTTAAAGGTACAGTAACAAGTTATTGTAATAAAAAAATAAGAATAATATATATGATGATATAATAATATAAAAACAAATATATATATATATATATTTAATTACACAGCGTAAATATGCATTAATTGATGCACCTTGCTTTTTTATTGCTTGTTGGTTATTATTTGAGTTTATTGATGATTATTGCTTCATTACATTCAAAAACAGTATTTATTTTTTTTTTATTTATAATAAATAAACTTGGACATGTTTTTATGAGTTTTAACCTTTCGGTTTATTCTGGTACACACTGTCCTCATCTTTCTTGTCCCCAGAAGACAGCCATGTCTAAATCCTTCATAAAATTCTCTTAATACGTTCTTGTTTTGGTCCTCACGGGCTGCTGGAACACACAAGCCCTCACATCCCTCGTCTGCTGTGTTTGTCTATAAGGGTCTCAATCTTAATGTGTCCTTCATAAAACAGTCTACAGAATAGACCACCTGCTTCAACCATTCCCAGAAGCCCAGATATAAAGTCAGGTCTTAATGTCCTCATAAACCCAGAGGTTCCCTGAAGTGCGCTGATATGAGCATGTGTGTTTGTACGGTCTGTTCTTATCTCGGCATTGGTTTTGTGCCATTAACTGCTGCTTTACGGTCCCTCAGAGTCTGTCGTTCACTTATATTGGAGGCCGTTTTGTGTGGCTCAGCTGGTGGGATGTAGGAAATTGCTCTTGACCGGCCTATCGAAAGTAAAAGGACTTTCGGTAATGTCTTCAAAAATGTTCTTCCTGCCATTTTATTATTCCACATCAATCTCTTCTTCTCTCCATCTGGTTATCTGGCATTGATGCGTTTTGTTTTTATAATAACTGAAAAGGATGAAAATAGGATTTTCTTAAACTTTTGGAGATGAGATTTAAAAGACAAACAATTTTCCAGTAACACTTTACAATACAATTTGAATTAACATTTGAAAAACATTGGTTATCATGAACTAATTTCCTTGAAGGTGCCCTGTGCGATCTTGCAAAACACTGTGGGTGCAGGATGTACACCAAACAAAAACATACTTTGGCCAACCAATCGGAAAGAAGAGGTGGGGTTTAACGCGCGTTTGTTTTTGTTGTGGTGCCCAAAATGTTTCTTTCGGTATTGCAGCCTCTCTTTCGAGAGCTGTTTTTTCCCAGTGTATTGAGAGGGCAGACAGCAAGACGATCAAGGGGTGATGCATACGGTTTGAGATAAAAATAAAATCCTGCAACATCGCATAGAGCACCTTCAGTTTACTTTAAATATAGCTCAAATAAATTGTTAAATTGGAACCACTTACCTAAATTGTAGAATATTTTTTTCTCCAGTGTTTGTTTTCTTTTGTTTCAGGTTTGTTTGACCGAAAACAATTTTAATAGCTTCGGTTTTAAAGGTGAACAATTTCAGCGAACCCCACAGTTGTAGGTATGGTTCATGTATATAGCACAAAAAGTTATGCACCAAATTGTGAGGGGTTTGTTCAAATAACCCATGAAATGATGGCTGACTTGGCAAACAGCACTAATGAAATGTCTCCGAGTAATGCATGCAGCTCGGGTTTGAAGTTCTAATGGATGAATATGTGTGGATGAATGAAATTTTCAATGTTTTTGCAGTGTGCAGAGAATTCGAGCGGATGCATAATCTGCCTCTTTTATTCTGGCTGAGGTTAATGCACAGGCCACTAACACGAGAGCTGAGATCTTCTCCTCCAGATACCCACAGTCCACTCGTGTTGTTCCCTTCACTTCAGTATTCTGTGTGAGTCTGGTGGTGTTTTTGAAGCTGTTTGCTGTTGCTTTTAAAGATGAGCCTCATAATGTGTTTATACGATCGAGGCATTATGTGCATGTGCTTTCTAGAAACAGCATTCGTGCACACGGCTCTATTTAATGTGTTAAGGTGCCCGTCTCTTTTCTGAAAGGTGAAGTTTGGTTCTTCTAAGCCTGTTTGCGGGCCATTTCTGACCCTCTTCTCTCATCGGGGGTTGCATAACGCGCCGGTTTGCACATTTAAACCTTCTTTATCACACTCAAACACATCTGTTCATTGGCCTCACCGGCTCTGCCAAATGCGACAGATTATCGAGCAAGCCGTCTGCGCCTTTGTGCCGCCGCCGTTTCTCCGTTCCAGCATTCGTTTGCATTCAAATGCAGCACGTTCACTGGAGTCGCAGATACGTTTTAGCGCGCTTTAATCTGCGCTTTATCTTTGGGAGATTAGCCACTTTTTAAACGAGCTCCGGAGAGAGAGAGGAAGTGTGTTCTTTTGTAAATTCAAATTCTTATCCCCTTTTAGGAGGATGCAGAGGGAGAAGCAGATTTCTAATGGGGATTTGGAGAAGCGCTGGTAAATAGGCAAGGAACTGTGAAAAACGGATAAATCACACGCCCCGCATGCGACCTACCTTTGGAAGCAGCAGAGTGCAACAGGGCGCTTATGCGTCTCTTGCCATATGCACTCAAACATATGGCGTTGTTTGAATATGACCCAGTGTGCAACACAATGGAGAGAAATGTCCGTGTCTTGGCGTTTATTTGACATCTCAAATATTAAAGCGTCGCATGGTTGCATTTTCCTCCTCCGCAGGCAAGAGAGCAAGATGTTGAGAAATGCACACGCACATGCAGCATTGATTGAAGACAAGAGACCTTGCATCTCCACAATTTTCAAGCTTTCTTACTGTCTGGCCTAAAGAAAGTACCTGCCATTTATAGCTATATTTATTATATAGTGTTATTTATAGTGTTATTCATGTACTGTTATAGTATTTATTTATTTTTTTTTACATTTAGTGTTTACTTTTATTTCTGTGTATACGTTTTGTGTGTAGGTTTTTCAGTTTTAGTTCAGTTTAATTTTTAAATTAACTTTAATAATTTTCGTTTTAATTTATAGATTTTCACCTTTTTTTTTTCTTTTTTTTTTCAATTAGCTATTATTATTTAAGTAAATTTTTATTTAGCATTTTAGTTTTTTGATTTACATTTGTTATGTTTATTTTTAATATTACTATTTAAATTTAGTTTTTGGATTTAATAAAAAATTTAATTTAATGTTTTTTAAAATATTTTAATTTAGCTTTTATTTATTCTTTTTTGTTTGTAATTTTCAACTTATCAAAGTTTTTTTTCTTCAATTAGCTTTCTTTTTTATTTATTTTAATATTGTTTAACTTGGTTTATTTTTAGTTTTCGTTTAGTTAATACAATTCACCTTACTTTTCAGTTAACATTAACTTTTGGTTTTTGTTTTAGTTTGAAATTAAGTAATTTTAATATGTTTTGTTTTTTGTCATTTTGTATTATTTTATTGTTTCAATAATTCTGTGTAGTTAAAAAAAAAACATTTTTAGCTTTAGCAATTTTAGTTCCTCAACTTATATTTGTATTAGTTTTTAATATTAGTAATAATAGTATGTAATATTTTTAGTTTGTTTTAATTTTAGCTTTTGTCTTTTTTCTTTGATTGTCAAATATTTCAATTTAGCTTTACTTCTACTTCAGTATTTATTTTAAAAGTAGTTAGTTTGTAAATTTAGTAATTCAACTTAATTTTCAGCAAGTTGTAATTAGTGTATTTTCAGGTTTTCATTTAAATTAGAATAATTTTAGCTGCTTCATTTTTTTTTTTTTTTTCTTTTCCAAGTTTATTTTTAGTAATTTATTAACTCCAAGTAGTCTCCAAGGCAACATTTCTTTTCTTCATTAAAATCTCTGATATTCAGATTAAAGAAAACTATTTTAACAGTTATTTGGCATTGTATAAATATAACCCACAATACAAATATACACGTTTCGGGTTTATTTGACATCTCCGAAATAAAAGAATCACATAGTCACATTTTCCTGTTCCAGCAGGCGAGAGAGCGAGAATATTGAAAAATGCACACAAACATGCAGCGCTGATTGAAGACCGAGATTTTTTTTTTTTACCGCATTAACTGCGCATCCCCACGGGCGTTATGCTCACATTTTATGTTGCAAGCTTTTGATGCTTCTAATAACTGGCAAAAACCACAGAGAGATGCGTCTTCAAAGATACAGATGACAAGATATCAGAACTCACACGCGTGCTCTTATCGCGGCAGAAAAGCGGGGATCTGGGGCCGTTTACGCTTGTGCAATTAAATTAAGCTGAGCGAGATGACACGGCTGCAAGATTATCAGAGATTTTTTGCTTCGTATTATCAAAAATCATCAAAGTTGGAGAGTTATACTGTACTTTATACACACACACACACCGGGAACGGGCTTGCACACACGCAGTGAAGCTAATTTGCATTTTCAAAGAAATTAAAGCCCCATGCCTAAAGCTGATAGCAGCATGCTGTTCCTCTCTCTCTCAGAATTTTCATATTATTTTTCCGTTTTAATCGCTGATTATGGTGTCTGACTCTTGCTTCAGGCCCAAACAGACAAAAAATAATTACGCACTCTGAACCTCGGAACAAAACTCTCGCCGAATTGAAGATGTCAGACCCTTGGAAAGTAGGTTCTAATTCAAACAGCATTTCGTAGGAACTCGCGTTCGGCTCTTTCACCTAAAGAAACTTTTCCAATTTATTCTGATTAAATTTTACATCAGCACTCTGAGTTTGTTTTATGAAGTTTTATGAAACGCTCATTGTTCAGTTGAGCGTGCGGTTCAGTCCGATTTGCAGGATCTTTGAACAATTCGTGCGTGAAGAAGCGCTCTTCGTTAGCGAGCGTCGATGAAGTGACATTTTAACAGTCGTGGTATTTAAAGCATCGTACATTTCAAACTGACCTTAATTTACGACCTTTAAAGCACAAGGGTGTGTGTTAATTCCTGGAGTCCTACTTTGCGTTTGTGTGTGTGTGTGTCTTTGAGTCCTGTTTTTCCTGCAGGCACGTTTAATTTTTCACCATGCTTCTGTTGTTGCATGGAAATGCGTGTTGTTGTTCCCCCCTTGTCTCATTTTCATGACCTCTTTCTCTCGTTTCCCTTTTCCCAACTTCATCCGTGCATTTCCACCACTAACATTCATCATTTCTCCTTCACCCAGTAGCTTGTTCTCCTTTCATTTCTCCTCTTTAATATGTCACCTTTCCTCTCTTTCTCTCTCTCTGTGAATTATTCTTCCTGGATATTACGACTGCATTTGTCTGGGCTCTAATCAGAGCAGCTTTGGCTCTTAATGCAGTCCTTGTGAGATTCCCTGCAGACATTCATTCATTTTGTCCATTTTCAGGTTCTTTAACCTGCACTCCTCCCTCGCCCCCCTGCAGCTCTGAATATTTAAAGAGCGCCTATTAAAAATACAGGGAGAGTGAGACGGGCTTCTGCTAACACCACTTTTACATTTAAATCTAAAAACCCAACCTCTGTTTCTGCTCAATTATTCATGACACACTTCTCGTTTTCATCTATCTGTCTGTCTCTCATTCAACCGCATCTGTCTGTCTGTCTCTCTATCATGATCACTTCTTCCATTCATCTCAACCGGATTCCTCTATTTGTCTGTCTGTCTCTCTTTCTCTCCGTCTCTCGTATTGTCTATCGTTCTATCTATCGTTCTATCTATCTGTCTATCTATCATTCTGTCTATCTATCTATCGTTCTATCTATCATTCTTTCGATCGTTCTATCGTTCTATCTATCCTGCCTGCCTGTCTGTCCATTTGCCTGTGTCTCTCTGTCTCTCTCCCTCGCTTTATTGGCATGACATTTGTTACAGTATTTCCATCCATCTCTTGTTTGTGTGTTCATTTTCCATCCGTCCAGCCATCATTCTGTGTTTTGTCTGTCTGTCATTCTGTCCGTCTCTGCCACCCTATCAGTCTCTGTTGTAGAGTTCAGGAATCCCCCTCCCCTCTCAGCAAACTTTCGTTCTGCTTGTTTTGTCAGTTCTGTGAATGTTGTACGTTGCAGCGTTCAGTATTCTTGTCTTCCGTGGGTCATCATGGCTGACATGTTATCCGCTCTCAGCCTTTACTTGCTTAATTAACAGCGATCTTTGAATTTTAATTAACTCATACATTCACAAAGTGCTTTTTTTTTTTTTTTCCCCTCTCTTTAATGCTGCCATTGTGTTTGATCGGTGAGCAGACGCTGGGAAAGCGGGCGCAATCAAAGCGACAGACTTCGATTGAAAGTGACGGAAGAGAAAAAGAATCTCAGTCGCCGAGATGAAAGTGTGTAGAAGTGACAGATAAGAAAATATAAAGACGGAGGGAGGGAGGGAGTCTGTCCGTGAATGTTAACGTGGAACACGGGGCTCATTGTTGTGTGCGACATCCGTTCTACGTGCAATTGCTCGTCCTGATTTAGAGCTCTACTTCCTGCGACACACAAACGCAGTGCGATGGAGCGCAAAATGGAATGAGAGATCAGGGGCCATTTCTCTGCCTTTATCACCCTCTCTGAGTTCCCATGAGCCTCTCGGAAAGAGATAGAGGCAGCATTTTAGCACCAAGCTAACCACAATAACACACAGGCCCGTTGAGAATCAGGGGCGAAATGTGCACAGAGCAGTGACACAAGGCTTTCTGAATACTTCATGCCACTTAGAGCAGAGTGTGTAGAGTCGTTCCCTGAGATACAGGCAGAAGATAAAGCCCGTTAATGCATCCTCTCCTGACAGCCCTCCATCTCTGTCTCCAGTCTCCCTGCGGGACAGACAGACGGAGGAGAGTTCATGCATTCTTTCAGCACTCAACTCCAGAGAACGTTGTTTGAATTCAAAGTAGCCTGAATGAGACGGGGAAAGTTTCTTTCTAATTGTTTGGTACCCCGTGCGTCGAACTGACTATAATTGGCACCATTACTAATTTACATTACGTCATTTGCATTATTTACTTGCCATCTAAGCCTGTATGCCAGTAAACCCTATATATATATATATATATATATATATATATATCATATATATATGATTCTTATACTCACCAAGGGTACATTTAGTTGACCAAAAGTACAGTAAAACCAGCAATACTTAGAAATATTAAGTGTTATTTATTCCTGTGATGCATAACTAAAATTTCAGCAGCCATTATTCAAGTGATTAGTTATTATATTATTTTTTTTTTTATTTAATAGTCAAGTATTTACATTATGAGGCACTATCAGCTTGTAAGAGTACAGTTTCATAGCAGTTTTTTCGGGACTCCTGATGTGGAAAACTCCCTCTGGTAAACTCTTACATTTCAAAGCTGCTCTCAAAATCTAGTGACCAATAATTCAGAACCAGAGATTACAGTTCATCCATAAGATGTGCAAGTGTGAAGAATTAGTGCCATCTCTGGTCTGCTTGTGTGTGTTGGTGTGTTAAGTCTCAGTCCCTTTGAGGTCTGTTCTTGAGCACTGAAGTGTCACATTGGCTCTGGATCTCATGTTTGTCTCTGGTCTGCGGTTATCTCATTATAAAGCTCATGGAGTGCTGTGCCGTCTGACGGTCTCTCCGCTGGGCTCCAGGGTTCTACCATCAGTGTGGAATCAGAGCTGATAATCCCTGTCGTCTGCATTAATTAGGACTTTCTTCTGTCATCTGATTGCCTTCATCCATGGGTTGACTCTCTCACTTGCTCTAAAACTTGTTTAATAGCTGGATTACATTGCAGACTGGATTTTATTTTTGCCTTTAAGACCAAAGTATACTTTGGCCACCCATGTTCCACTATGGTCCATGCACAGTTCGCGTGATGCAATTTTCTGCATCAGAGGTATCCAGGGAACATCCGCACAGCTATCCTCAACCGTGGTTGACTGCAGAAGGACAGGTTCAACACATACTCATTACAAACTTACATGGTTTTGTCTCAACATTCTCTGGATACGAACATAGACAGTTTGCACAGTCACAGACATTAGACTGCATGCGGATGGTCCAGGAGTGAGCTGAATGTTGACACCAAACAAGTTCACTAGGTGTTATTGTGCATGTGTCGAACCCATCCATTTGTGGTTAAGGATACTTTGAAAGCTGTGTGGACAAGGTATCGACCAATATGTTTTTCAGGGCCGATAAAAATAAAGGCGATAAAATGATTATACAGAGATTCATAAATATTGACGCTGATAAACAGTCAACACTCCTAGTGCAGACACTGCTATACGCACTATATATATATAATAGAACTTAGCAACAAAATAGAAACTCCCTGGCATTGTTCTAGTAAATTCCACTTAAGCAAACATCCTAGCCACCAGAATCTTGGCAACTGCGTAGCAACACATTAGCCACTGCTCACAACACTCTAGTAACCACAAAGATTATCCTAGCAATGCCTTGGCCACCCCACCTCACACCTGCATAGAAAAAACCCTGGCAACCATATACAACACCCTAGAATGGTGCTATTTATTTTTTCAGTGACAAACATCTTAGCAACCGCATTGCAACTCCCTGGGAACCACACACAAGACCCTAGCATTGTTCTAATAAATTTAACACTTTAGCCACCATTTAGAGTTTGTTAGCCACTGCATAGCAACAATGCATGTGCTTTGTAGTGTGTGTGTGTGTGTATATATATATTATATATATTATATATGTTATATATACACACATATAATATGAAACCAAAACTTATTGATTGGGAAAATGTTGAAGATGTCTTTCCACCTCACATGAGCTCTCATACCAGTCTGTGTGAGGTGCTTCAGTCTCTTTCATTAGCTGTGCGTGTTAATATTTTAGGTAGGTGTGTGAGGTTGTAAGGTGTGAACTCAGAGTGAATGTTAGAGTGAATATTTCAAGTGTGTGTGTGTATCAGAGAGTCTCATTATATCAAACCCTCGGGCCTCAAACCTGCAAATTTGCTGTGGAACTACACACACACACTCTGTCTGTCTCTCCTGTCCCTTTGAGAGCATCGGTCTCGCTCTCTGCTTCATTATCTGCTTCTCCCTGCATTCTGACCATCACTCACTCCAATCTAACACCCCCTGAGAGAGAGTGTGTGTGGTAGTTTTGACTAGCTGTGTGTGTGTGTGTGTGGCTATGAACCTGTTTGTAGTCTGTGTTTGTGTGACAGGTGCGGTTCGACTTGATGGTTTTGACAGGCTGTTATGTGATGATGTCTTTAGTAATGTGAAATCTCTTGAGTAAAAGCGTCTTTCTGCCACTTGATGTGTGTTTCTTAAACGCTCTTCTCTCAACATCTTAATCGTTTTATTGGTTGATAATTCATGTTATTCTCCTGTGTTTTGTAATGCTTTTTTCAAAGCATCCCCTTGACTACATTTTTTCTGGTAGACTTGTAGTAGTTCATGTTAAGCATTAGTCGACTAATCGCACATTTATTAATAAACCATTTCAATATTTAGTATGAACCTTTCATTTCCCACATAGCCTAATAATCGCTCAAGCGCACGTAAAGCAGCACACCCGACAGAAGTAATTATTCTGAATTTGAAACTTTCATTTGAAATGGTCCAACTGAATGTAGAGATTTTGCTTTCTATAGATATGTTTTTCATATCTGTAAGGCAGAGATGCAACCAGACACCTTTGCAACTTCACCCTAATAACCACCCAGAACATGTTAGCAACTGGCTCATTACCCTAGTAACCGCACGCAACACCCTAGCAATCACCCTAGAATGGTGCTAGTGGGTTTAACCAGAGCGGTTGAGAATCAGAGTTGCAACACTCCCATAGGCTTCCATAGGAACTCAGGAATGCAGAAGTAAACTAACAACTAAGGGTGGGCGAAATAACGATTTTTGATCGAATATCTGCTTTTTAAGGAATATCGTAGTATTGTGCTATTTTATCATCTCTGTCTCAATATGCTGTCACTGTTCAAGGTGACAAACATTTACATCAGTGTTAACACAGGACACTGCACTGATTCACAATCACAAAAGTACATTATTCGCTGATTAAACATTTCATATGTGTGCTGTCCACATACACCTTTCAAATAGCGCTTAATTACTGAACTAAGATATTTACCACATGTGATTGTGGTAATATTTCAAATACACAGCGTTAAACACAGTTGCTTGTGTCTAAAGTAAGCGAACAATCAAGAGAAAAAAACGTGCCAGTATATTAGATGGGTGCAGCTCTTAAAGGGACATAATTAAACATGCCGCCGCTTGCCATTAAAGGGAAAGTTCAGTCAAAATTTAGAATTGTCATTATTTACTCACTTACATGTTGTCCCAAACCTGTATTAATTTCTTTCTTGTGCCAAACACAGAATAAGATATTTTGAGTAACAGTAGCTGGTCCTCATTGAATTCAATTCAATGTTTAACAGAAAAAAGAAACTCATTCAGATAAAAACGAGCTGAGAGAGAGTAAGTGATGGATGTAGTGTAGAAGTACATTGTTTCACCTTTCAATACTGCTGAATACACCTACTCTTCCTGAAAAATAAAAGCACTGTTTGTTTTATTCATATTTTGTTTATTTGTAATGTGTATCTATTCCAATAAGATGAGATATAAAATGACAAAATTGAAAGGCTTTGTTTTTATTTGAAAAAAGGCAAATTAGTTTGTCTGTTCTGCTCAGACAACTTGCAAAATAGTAAAATCAATGACAAAGAATCAAGATATACATTCATCATATTGTTATTGTAATATGATATTTTTGCCATATCGCCCACCCCTACCTCTGTAATTTGCAAAATAGTCTTGAAAACTAACTTAAAAAAGAATCGGGATAATTACCCTAGAAAAAATCATGATATGATATGTTTTCCATTTTATATATTTTTGGGTTCACTTCCATATTTGCAGACCTTTTGTAACATTCTCTTATACATGAATGTCATAAAATAGTACTGGGATGGGAGTATAATTGCACTTTTTACGTTCAGCATTTTAAAAGAGCAAAACATTCAAACATTGAGTGTTTGATAATGTCTTACAGCAAAACAAATAAATAAGCTATCATGACCGCTATTATGTAGGTAATAGGATTGCGCGATATGGTCATTTTTCATATCGTCATATCGCCAGCCTGTGAGAAAGCCGATACTGATATTATCGTGTATGGGTGGGTGGGGGCGAAGACTCTCTGTATTTATCACAAGCTATCTGGTGATTTTAAACCGCACGTGCGTCAAAGAGAGAGAGAACGCGCCATAAGCACCAATAACCGGAATACTATACTTTTTTAAACGTATTGAAAAATTGACATTTCGTATATTCGAATACAGCAGTCATACATTGTTATTATAGGGCCACACGTCCTACAAGTTTGCCGCTTTGGCACATCCTCGCAGAAGTTATCAGTTTAAAAATCAAACAAGGTGAAAATCAAAAGTAGATTTATTTTAAAGACCAACAGTTAAATGCTAAATATTGGACATGATAATAGTATTTTCAGATTTTTTTGGAGTAAAGTTAAATTAAACAGATTGTTATATACGTCCCAGCGCTCCGGACCGCGTGTCCCACAACGAGCCCTGTTTTAGAATGATAACTTATTAACTGCATATTTATTGTATTATTATAACGATGGTGAAGAACAAGCAACAATATTTTCAAGTGCTATAAAAGAAAACGAAATGCAGGTGACGATGCTGTTTCGTCATGTTCCTTTATAGCTTTTAAAGATGTCTAAATGTTATGTAAATAATTTGTAAATAAAGGTTCATCATCGTGCAGTTCAATTTTGTTGTGGGTTTAATTTTAGAGTCCGTTTTTTAATACATTTCCAATAAAGAGAAGGAACATCATTTGCGTGTGTGCGGGGCAATTCAGTAATGGTAGCCCAATAATAATAGGCCGCATAATAATAATAATACTTACATTCAATAGGAGAATGAGCCCAATACCAAGAACCCTAAATACTACGCTCATTGTAATATAGGCCTAATAAAAATATTAATGCTGTCTCTTTATCACTGCCCAGAATAAAATGCGATTGTAAAACGTAGCTAGCCTACTTATCAATATCCAATCAATGCACATGATGTAAAAAATCATCAAATAGAAGAATCAAATAAGAATCAAATAGAGCATACTAACAGCATAGCATCACCCTATCAATCTTCCAGGTAATTAGGAACCATGTAGCAAAGCCTTGGCAACCCCACACAACACCCTAGAATGTTGTTAGTGAGTTTTACACAAGTGAATAACCAAATAACCACACAGAACACCTTAATAAATGCATAGCAACGCCCTAGCAACCACCTAGATCATCTTAGCAATGGCATAAGTTCCCTAACAACCACAGACAACACCCTAAAATGATGCTAGACAGTTTTACACAAGTGAAGTAACCCAACACCCTAAAATGATACTGGCTTTACACAGAAGAATAACCCATAAACCACCCAGAACACCTTAATAAATTCATAGCAACGGCATCAGTGCCCTGGCAACCACCCAGTGCAAAATCAGTTGACTGTTGAGGTCTAATTAGCACACAGACGTATTTGATTCCATTGTTATGCTTCTTCACTAAAGTCTGTTGCAAAAAAGGTTCATAAAGAGCTTAAAGTGCATTTTCCGTGTTTTCTGCTGACTTCAGTGCTACAGTATATCATAATAAGTGTTTTGTGTGTGTGGCTTTGACTTGCATTATCAAGCCAGAATTGCCTTCACAGAGTTGCATTATTTTGCCAACTTTCCTTATAATGCAATAAACTAAATGAATATACTAAACCGTGGTATTAAAATGCAAGAAGGTATTTCTGAGCCTTAGTTTATTTAGAGTTAGGGAATTGAAACTGTCTCAGAAAAAATACCATTTTGCTTATGCTTGTGTGTTGGTGTATTGAGGGCAGCTTTTGCCTGCAGTTATTTTGCCTCAGAATCAGTCTGTTGGTGCTGAAACAGACACTAAACCGCACACACACCCAGTGTATCACAAGTTCTTTCCATCTCTTAGTATCTGCACAGGCCAAAAGCAAAACGAGTCTGCATGAAAATTGCGAATCATGCGTTAGAATCACACTGAGATTCTCTTTAATGCTTACTGCTGTTTCAATCACAATTATGGATTCAAGTTTATCTTCAAAATGTCTGTCTCTGGCATTTCTTTTTTTTTCTTTTGAAGACCTGGAGACTTTTTTTTTTTCAGTCTGGGATGGAGTGACTGATGTCTGTCGTTAGTGCTGGATGATCTTAATGAGCTTTTAATGGATCAGATTCACTCCTCTTTCTAACTGAATTCAGTTCTCTCTCTCTCTCTCTTTTCGTACATGTGTCTAAATGCACAAGCTCCATTAAATGAATCATCATCATGCACGATTCAGACCAGAAAGAAAGAGAGAGGCAGACTATGAATAATACAGGCTGGTTTGAGTAACACATGTTCTCTGGCCATGTGCAAATGTAAAAGTGCTTTAGAGACAACAGCTAACTGTCACCAAACATCTCTCTCTCTCTCTCTCTCTCTCTCTCTCTCTCTCATTCTCTCTCTCTCATTCTCTCTCTCTCATTCTCTCTCTCTCATTCTCTCTCTCTCTCTCTCTCTCTCTCTCTCTCTCTCTCTCTCTCTCTCTCTCTCTCTCTCTCTCTCTCTCTCTCTC
>JAUYWG010000048.1:3955878-3975487 GCA_034779775.1 Enteromius afrohamiltoni
GTGTGTGTGTGTGTGTGTGTGTGTGTGAGATCATGGTTTCCTCTGCATGGTCTTGTTTTGCATACAGGCTGGAGAATACGAATGGAATATGACATTCTCAGGCAATATTTTCCTATGAATGTCTCACCACAGGAGAATTGTTCTGCAGCTGTTTCTGGAGTGTTTAACTTGTGTGTAAACACTCTCTCACAGTGTCCTAAATATACCAACATAACCGCCAGCGTACATATATGATGACATATATGATGTTAAGCAGTTGTCTCTTATGTCAGGATATCAATCTGATGGTGTTTGTAGGAATATTCCAGGTTATTTTTTAACTTTATGTGGATTAATAGCATGTGCGGCATGCTGTAGGTTATTACAGACAATGACTTTGACTCATCCCTCAGTTGTAAGGACACTTAAGACAAGGACACTAAAAACATGCTTGGTTGTAGCGTTGTGACATGTCCAGCCACCTGCTGCAAAAATGATTTTCGCCATGTTTTTCAGTTGAAGGAACCGTATGTAAGAAATGGCCAAAACTGGTACTGCAATCACTTTCAAAATACTGTTGAGCGGAGTCTCCCCTCCCCCTCCCCGTTGACTAGAGGTTGCCAGATAAGCTGTAGGATCCAGGAATGACGAGTCACCGTTTTAATTTCTCAAACAGTTTATTACATTTTTGATTCGATGGCCCACCTCCTCCGTTACTAGGCACGAACACGCACAACTTTGATCGACTGTAGTGAATATTTGAAATGCCCATTTAGAAATACAAGTAAATTATGATTCTTATCTCTCCAGGAGACAATTTGCCACATTGGTGTCTGTTTTCAAGTTCTTCTCCGTCTCAATCGTTCAAACGCTTCTCCAATGCAAACCCTCGTCTTATTTTGCGTTTTGTTACGCGGTATTTCTGATTCATAGTGAGGTCTTTTAGGGTACGTACTCTAAATGTTCGACTTTTTTTTAGTAGCTGCTGTAGCCGCGTCACTTAATGCAGAGCAGGAAACCTGGATGACGAAACACTACTGACTTTGTGATTGGGAGATGGATGGAGGGTGGCACTTCAGGCCAAAATAAAACATCAGTTGAGGGCTTTAACTGCGCTTTTAAAATGAGAATATCCAGTCTGTCAGTGATATGAGTACTTCGGTGTTTCCCACACGTAGACAAATGCAGTCGGACGAATTCTGACCGCCACAGATTCAACACCGACCAAAAATAAAAATAAAAATCAATACCGACCATCACATTTTGCGTTTCGTTATTATTTGTACGCTATTTAAAACACGCAGCGAATTCGTTCAACTGCATTTTCTTTTCCCTGCTCTCTCTTCATCTCTCAATCACTCTGTTAAATGAATGTAATAAAGTTCTGTGTAACCAATTATTAACAGATTTTTTTTTATTATTAACCTTTAGGAATTAGGAAATCCCTTTAGGGGATCCAATTGTATCCAGTCGTCAATTTCATAACAATATGAGCTTCTAAACCTTTCAATCCGTAAGCTTATTTTTTATTGTAAAACAATGTCTGTTTTTATGGCTGAGGAATGACTTGAAATGATTGTCTGTAGGGATCAAATAAAAAATAACCCCTCATACTTATATAAAAAGGTAAGTTGTTGGTTGTTTTTGACTGCAGTGCTTTAAGACCTGTGTCTGACCTCATAGAGTGAGCTTTCCAGCTTGATGTTTTACCTGCATGAAACTGGACGTCCTTTAAATTGCCTTTCGTTTATTTTTTCCCATTGATTTGCATTTCAGCCAACAATCGGAGAGGAGCCGGTCACGCCGTGACAAACATTCTCGCCAAAGAGCTTCTTCAAGAGAGCGCCCCGCCCAGTGCCATTAAAAAAACCCGATCGGAAGCAGAGGACAGAAAAGAGACGTCTCCGGAAGACACAGGTTCTCTGGAGGACCTCTTAGAGGATGCTCCATCACGCTCAAATTAAGGACTTTGCCTGCTGATCCTGTTGGTGAAAAGACAGACAGTGTTTTAGGGACCAAGTCTGCGAGGGCGGGGCTCTCGCTACACCACACCCCTCAAGTAATCCCACACGGCTTCCTATTGGCCGTCACACTGGAGGAGTGGACTCATCTCATCACTGTCACACTCTTTGTCATTTTCTAACACTCTTTCTCTAAACACAAGGTTTCATCTGTCCATTATCTCTCTTATCTGCATTTGCAAAGATTCCAAAGATCTGTATACAGATACCAGAACATTCCTGAACATCCTTCTGGTTCCTTTTTAAAAGAAATATCTCTTTCTCTTCAACATTTAGCTTTTTTTGTTTTGCTCTTTGACTTTAGAACACGTCACATGGCTGAAATTAGTTACATTGTTGTACTCAAAATGCAATGTGCCAATAATGTCCATCGCATAGTGTGTACTTGAGGTGTTCTCACTGAGGTTCTGTAGCCATCACAAGGAGGTCTGGTACCTGTTCACAAGATTATATCTCTTTTTCTGTGGTCTTTCTGGGTATTTCATTCTGTCATTTTATATGAATGGTGTTGTTTGAATCTCAAAAATATTTTGCCACTAGCTAACAGTTATAAATTATTGCATAGAGTTCAATGACAATTTAGATACAACTGATAAAAAGGAAAGTGCATAAATTGTTGCATTGAATTGAATGCAATTTACTTCACAGTGGTTTTACTGCTGCACTTCGTCAATTTTCATAGCTTGTTTCATGAACGGCATTGGTCAGTTACGTGTTTTCAGAAATGTCCGTCATGTTTTTGTGTTTGTGTTATAGTTGATATGCACAATGAAGATCCAAACTGCTGATACATTTTCAGTGGCGTTTCATCATCCCAAGATAAATCCTAATTCATTGAGTATAAAGTCACTGTGAACTGGGCAAAAGTAACATTGACAGGTCCTCTGATAAACAGTTAGATCAAGACAAATCTGAGGGACTGTAGCAGAGCACTTCTATCACTGGTGCTGAAATATCTGCACGTAGACTTATTCAACTTTAGTATTTTTCATTGCAGTCTTCAAAAGACAGTGAGAAAATGTCCCTGCCTTTATGCTGACTGATCACCAGCAGAATCTTTAACCAGTCCACCGTTAAGATTGTTCTCGAGTCGTAAACTGAGTTTGTGTCAGTGACACAGGGATATGACCTCAGAGTTTCAGCTTTGCAATATGACTCACCTGAATGTTGATGGTGGCTGAATGTTTGAGCGTAGAGATCACTGTTTAAAGCCATAGCCCGGACTGCATTTGTAAAGAAATCCTGAGAACTTTTCCAATTAAACTATGGAAATATATATGCATTTATGTAATGTGTGTAAAACAAGGTCAATGTTCTGGCAGTGATTCGGTCTCTAAATGCTGCCTAGAAACCAGCGAGTCTAAAAGAGCTTGAGAACGTCCTGGTTTTTGTGGAGTTTTTGAAGCCAAATTTACGATTTTTGAAACTTAAGAATTTTTGTGGACTGCAATTTCAGAGAACTTCGGAGCAGATTCCAATCGATGGATGTGAAAGTCAGAAGTTTCACTTTCTTGAAAAAGCTGGATAAAAATCACTGGAAAAACACAGGTTTTCTTTGTTTTGATGGGGTTTTTTTAAGAACACAGTTTTTCTTTGTCAAATTTTTACTGTCAGTTGTTTTATTTTAATAATATAGAGATTGGTGGCATCCATTTGGTCAAATTTTGTATATTGCGTTTTTGACTGTCGAGATGTTTATCCTGGTTGTCTCTAAAACCAACATTAAAATATCATCTTTAATACTTATTCCATATGGATTTTGTGTTTGCATATTTGTTTGTTTGACAGGTGTTGCTATCTTTGGGTTGATGGGAGGATCTTCTAGAGTGGATGGGTGCCGTCAAAATGAGTCCAAATAGCTGACAAAAACATCACAGTAATCCACAGGAAATCCAGTCCATCCGTTAACAGCCAAAATCAGTATGTTTGTAAAAAACAAATTCATCAAGATGTTTTTAATCTTCAAAATGACTACTTTTAAAATACAAGTCCTCTATGCATAATAATGTTTCCTCTAGTTTAATATAAATGAATAAATATATATGCACATGTCAAAACCCTTCTTACAAACATGCAGCTTTTAAAATCACAAGGCATTAACTGATGTACTGGAGTCGTATGGATTACTTGTGAATTATTGCAATTTTTTTATGACCTGTTTGGATTCTTTTTCTGACGGCACCCATTCACTGCAGAAGACCCTTTGGTAACATTATACATTTTTTCAAATCTCTTTCCATGCAGAAACATCTCATCCACATCAACGATCTGACCGTGAGCCCATTTTCAGCCTGTTTCTTTGTGGTTAAATTACAGAACACACATGTGTGGTAACATTTATGGAACATGTCTTGTGTGTGTAATTCGGTATGACTGGTGCAGAATTTATATGACATTCTTGTGTGTGCATCTGTGCACTGGTTTTATGTCTCATGAGTGCGGAAAAATGCAGCTATGATTCGGAATTTCCTCTCAGCAAATCCCAGACTAACACACTCACACACACTTCTCTGTTACATCCCATACAGACACAGAGAGAAATACAGCGTTCTTTAAACACACAAAACACAAAGGTCACATGAAATCTGATTTGTGAGATGGGAGAAGGGTGGAATGTTTGCTTTGGAATCCCTCCATTCCCTGTAACCACAATGATTTTTCCTCCTAGAATAGATCCACAGAGCAGCTCATGCCGGATGTGACTCCCGACAGCATATATGTGCTTGTATGTTTTGTACATTACCGTTGCTTATGACCAATAATAGTGAATGTTGTTTTGTGAATTACAGCTGTTTAATGGAGTGTTTGATGTGCCAGTTGTCAGGAAGAGTTTGACTCTGATTGTTTGATGCCTCTGTTTGCATCTTTAGAGCTTCAGAGCCTTTTGTGTGTGTGTGTGTGGTGTTGAATGGAAGAGTGTTGAAGCATGTGAGTGTTTCATGTCTCTGCCTTTGTGGCAGGTTTTCATAAAAGCTTGACCTCTGACCCCTGTGGGAGTTAATAAAACACTCTACACCCTCACTGCACCCTACCATCACATAGCACATTTTGCAGTGTTAAGTCAAACTATTAAAAATGATTAAACTATTAAAATTACTATATATAAAACAGAAAAAACGTTTAATATTAAAAATATATTCATAACTGCAATATTTCATATTAAACTAAAATTAATAAATGTTGTTGAAGCTCATTGAATTCTTATTAGTTTTATTACTTAATGTAGATAATTTTAATATTTTTATTAGTTTCAATTTATTAACATTAAGTACTAAAAAAATGACAAATGCACTTAACAAGATTACTAAAACTTGAACATTTTAACATTTGTAATGCTAATATTAAAAACTAAATATTAATACATATGATAGTAAATAACAGAAATAAAATTGTGCCAAAACCTCTCAATTTTACCCGGTTTCATAGACACGGTTTAGCCTAGTCCATTATTAGGCCATGGGTCAATTTAGACATTTAAGTCCTTTTTATAAACATGCTTTAGGAAAAAACATTACTGGTGTGCATCTTAAGACACTGACATGTTTTAAGATCAGTCAGTGCAAGTTTCTTTTAATTGAAACAGTTTAGTTTTGCATTAGTCTAGAACTAAGCTTAAGCCTTGTCTGTGAAACTGGGGGTAAAGGTGTTTAAAAGAATAAGTGGAGCTTAAATTAAATTAAAAAAATATATATATTACATCGCATTTAAAATTTAAAGGAAAGTTAAGTCTTAAAAAAATGTTTAATTGTTACATGTTACTTGTTTGCTAGCAATTACAGAATTAATTTTTTTCTAAACTAATTTTTTCAATGCAGAAACCTATTTTCAACAGAGAGAAAGTGGAGTGAATGACAGGAAGAGAAAAAGAAACACGACGAACTGATTAGAGCTCTTGAAGAAGATAAAAGCAGCTCAGAGTTCTTGTGTTCGTGATGAGATGTGGCGTGTGTGTGTGCGGACCATGCACATTTGCTTTCATTTAAACACATTGTTTAAGCATAAAGGCACAGAGCTCTTTGTTTTTGTGTGTTTCTCATTACAGATCCACTTCAGAACATCAGAACACACTTTTAATGTCTGGATCCCTTCAGGACTGTTTCTCGTTACACAGCTCTTGTTATATTTCACTCTCTGTTCTGCTTTATTATCAGGTTGTTTGTGTTCTTCAGGACAGACTCTTGGCCAGTAATTGGCTCTGTTTTGGCCAGACAGCACAATGACACCGCATTAATGCTGTAATGAGAGCTGGAGCGACCGACCAATAGGAAGCTGGGAGCTGAGTTCTCAGGCAGCTGATTGGCTGGCTCAGTGTCACAGTCTCCAGGTAACAAGTGAATGTGGGAGAATATGTAGCTGTTTGTGGAGGGTGGAGTCGGAGAAAGAGAAGGATGGAGGACTAATTCAGTAGCGTTCATTAAGACCTTGGCAGTGAGTTTGGACCAAACTAGCCAAAACATAATGTTAAGAGACTCTCAGAACTCTCAGCATTACTTCTGGCCTCCCTTCATCTATCTTAACAAATTTCAGTGTCAGTTTCAAAATGCTTTGAATCTGTTTTACAAGAAATATTGCCAAATTCTTGAGTCTCTCTGTACAGGGCATAGATGAAGAGGCCAAAAAGATGGATATGAGACAGTGATGGAAAATAGAGAGAGAATGTGTTACAAGTGAGTCATGCTGAAAGTGTTTCCAATCTCTCTCTCCTGGAGCTTTTTAAGGCTGAGCTCTTTAAAGGTGTATTATTTGTGTATGCATTTTTTTTTTTTTTTTTTTTTTTTTTTTTGTAGTTTTTCCCATGAAGTGATTCTTCTACATTAACCTAGATGGCTATTTCATTTTGACACTCTTCATCTACTCTATTGTTTTCAGTTTTGTTTATTTCCAAGAGTTGCTCATCCAAAATGCCTACATTTCTAAAACCTTCATTCGGTTTGATTCCCACTACACACTATTTTTTTTTGTTTTTTTACAAGTTCAAGATCATCAACAATCTACTCTCCTATGATAAAGATGATGCATTAGGCATCATGATTTAATTCTAATTTTTATTTAATTTATTTGCTCTTCAGATTCCCTTCAAAAGGGAATTTCAGAATGTCATTTATAATGTAGACTGACGAGACCAGTATAACCATAGATATCTAGGTACAATATCTTAAGTGTGTCGTTATTTTTTAAATACCTTCCTATTGATTCCACACACACACAACTAATTTATTTGTTTGGGAGAGCCACTTAACCTCGGTTATTGTTGGACAAAATCACTGTGTCTGTGCAAAAAACAGCTTCAGGCAAGGCAGATGGCATATTTAATTTGACGCACATGTAAACAAAGTGAGAGCAATATACAGTCTGTTCAAACATTTGACTTCAATTAATCGGCAAATGAAACATGAAATAAAAAAGGCAACAGACACAAATATTGGGAAAGTACTTTTATTTTATTGTTCATTTTATTACTAAATATCATTTGGTCTGTGTGATCTTCTGTGTGAGAGATGATGATTATGATGAGAGACAGAGATGCTTTAGATCTGAAGATAACAGACTGACCTCCATCAGAAGAGAAAATATCTCGCATTAGTCCTCAGTGTTGACCTTCCTTTCTTTTTACAGGAAATAAATGTCAGATGGGACCTGATTTTGTCTATGGAGGAACCGACGGATGCATTGTTAGTTCATGGTGGCTTAAAAATGAATCGGCTCTTCTAACTGGGACAGTCTAGACAGCTTGAGGTCAGTATTTATATATATATTATTAGTAAAAGTGTATTAAATGTGACATCCAAGACATTTATATTGATGTTAAAAACAAATTTGTGCGTTTTATCAGCTTTACTGTACATACTGGATGTCATGTCCTCTTTTCAGATAATATAGATCAGATTAGTGTGTGTTTGTCTCAAGTCGCCCCTCAGGCTCTGTCTGCTGATCTGACCACTCTGTGTGTGTGTGTGTGTGAGATGATAGAATGTGTCTCTTTATTACCATGATGCTGTGATCTTTCTGACTGCAGGTCATCGAAGCAGAGAGCAGTTGCCCGAGGACATGACATGTGATGTGAGTAACCAGTGACTGTTTGACTGACGGATAAAGACACATTGTTTCTTCTGTCCTAAAAATGTCTGAATCTATATAATCTTTACAAATGCGTTGGCTCTTTGAATTTAGACTACTTGCCAATTTCTTAAATTCCACATTTTTATTTTATTTAATTCGACATTAATTCCAATGAAACTATTTATTAATTTACCATTATAACACTGTTTTCCGATTTAATTAGTTTCATTTTATTTTTTTTTATTAGTAGTATTTCTGTTTATTTTTTGTTACAGGCTAGTTTTATTAAAGGGGTTTGGGGTGATCTGGAGAGGTAGTTTTAAGTGATAAATCATAAATGTTATTTCATCAATAGTTTTCTATGATGTTATGCGCCTTTAGTCTGTAAGAGACCCAGGGGACTGTTGCAACAATCAGACAGTGTGATTAAATCTATTACACACAGGGACTTTTGCGAAGATTTTTGGTGACTAAAGGTGAATATTCTGCAATAATTGCATCAGCCCCCCTCCAAAAACTCACAAAAAGCTCTTTAGATCAGTGTGAATCACTTGTTTTTTCATGGCTGTGTGTGTGTGTGTGTGTGTTTCATGGAGGATGACACGTGTATAACTGAGTCACTGTTACATCCTCCTTTATTTATAATCCTGGTAACCTTGACAACTTTTTTCCTGCACAGTCATTGTTCAAAAAACAGATTTTCCTCATTGTCTTTCTATTGGCTATGTTTAGAATTGCATACATACTATTTTTGAAACACCACTTATTGTGGCGTTGATGGTTACCCAGCATCCATTTGTGGCTTGTCAAATCAGAGTGATTTTGGTCTCTACTGCACTATATACTTACATGATCTAAAGTGTTTCATGAGTAATTAATATTTAAACAGGATGAACTCAAATGTGCCTTTTCATCTGGCTCCCTTTTCCTTGGTTCTTTAATCTTTCCGGACAGGCTCAGAGGGAGGGATTGTTGGCAGAGGATTTGTGGGTAAAGTAGGGCAGTGGATCCGTGATGACTTGACACTGTGAAGGAATTTTCTCTCCAGTTGGACTTCCTGCTGTTATTAAAGGAAGCTTTTGTTGCTGAATTGCTGGACTGTGTTCAGTCACTGTCAGAGTTCATCTGGGAAGAACATGGTCCAAAATAATCCACGGAGCACAACCACAAAACCCTCTTTCCCTGGAAACATGCACCAGCCCATTAAAGACATGTTGTATGTTTATATATAGAGCCGAATGCTCCAAAATAACATGGACATCAATATGTCCGTTCCTCTCCGAGATTTTAGAATAGTTTATTCCCAGCTTGATCTTTGACTTGACTTGACATGTCATGGCATGCGAGTAATAAGTTACTGTTCGATTGAGTGTGTAGAAGAAACACATTGTTTCTTCTTTCCTAAAAGTGTCTGAATTGTGTCTGTGTGTGTGTGTGTGTGTACATCTATATTCATATTCATACGGATATTAATAGTTTTATATATACTTAATGCATTATGTTTAGGTGGAAATGAGACTGAAGCTTGATTGGTCCAAGTGATAATCAGGTGGTCTGTGATTGGCTGTTTGTTGCATTCCTCACAATGTCAAACCATTTGTAACATCCCAGAATATCTTAAGCAGCTGCTTTATTGCCCTGACAACACCTGTCGCCATGGAGCTGAAGTCCGAGTCTGCGTGTCTAATGCACACTTTCACACACTCACAATCCTCTGAGTCTCAGTGCAGGGAGCTCTGTGTTCGGCTCATACGGGGCAGTTAGACATAATGGTTCTTAAATCAAATGATCTGTTTATTCACTCTCTGTGAGACGTTAATATTGTTGTTTCCACAGACTGTAATCTGTCCTCCAGATGCTGTTCACTGCAGGACTCTAAAATTCCCCTCATATCATAGACGACACTGAATTTTACTTTTGACATTACTGTGTAGACACAGTATTTGTCTACCATTCACAGTTGATTAATTTCTTCTTATTTTTTTTAATTGGTTGCTAAAAAGAGACGGCTATAGAAAATTTGGAAAAATAACTAAATACTTGTAATTAACACTAATGTTAGCTTATTTATAAAGGTCGTATGATGCGATTTCAAGTTTTCCTTTCTCTTTGGAGTGCTACAAGATCCCTAAAGAGATATTCTTTATTAAAGTAATGACTTAATTCCACTCCCCCATGAAAAGGCTTGTTTAAACACCCCCCACTTTTCTGTTACAGTGGGTTTCTTTTCATAGCTCTGGCCAAATGTATATGCAAAGAAAGGAGGAGGAGCTATTATTCTCGCTGTAGTGTTGTTGCCTGTGCCATGTTCAGGAGAGTCTGTGTTCCAAAAGAGGACACAACTAGAAATCAGTGGTTACGTTATGTTTACAACACTGTTCCAGAACAGTTCAGTGCATTATTGGTTACCGTTATTATTATTTATTTATTTTTAAAATTATAGCTGAATATTAGTGAAGGGCGTTGTGTATATGTATTATATATATATATATATATATATAATACATTATTTATTCTTAGTTGTGTTTATTAGGGTTGTGTGTCACATGTAATGTTGTTAATTGAATGTTTATAGCATTTTTTTAGTTTGATTTGGTGTTTAGTGTTTGTGTGAATGACACTGATCTCCTATATATGTTCATATTTAAAAGCTGCTTGTGATGGGCTTTGGTTCATCGTGTGACTTCCTCATCATCACCTGCATTTGGTGCTTATCAGCGTATTTCAAAGCTACAATACAGATTACGGTACTTGGTATATTAACATTGTATCACAGTATTTAACTGTAAATTTAACTTAAACCTTAAACGTTCTTAGTGTATTTTTTTACGGTCACATTCTGGCACCCACAGCTGCTAGTTTTACTTTTTTTTTTTTTTTACACAGTTTATATAGTTTTCGGTTTCATCACTGGAGTAAGTTATTACATGGTGATGAAAGATTGTGAAAGCAAATACATTTTTTGGATCAAGGTGCACGGTTCTGATCAAATCAGGAACAAATACAAAAAAAGTAAAAGATTTGCCTGCGATATTGATTTAATAGATCTTGATGGTTTAAAAGAGGTTGTAAAGTACCAAAATACTTCTGTCACTTCAGTTTTAAATGTGTCATTGCAATTAAACATGTTTAAACTGAATTTAAGATTACTAACGTGTAGACTATGGCCTCTTTAATCCACTTTGTGATCCAAGTAGTGATTTTAAAGTGTTAAAAAAAGATTTGCATTCCCGATAATCCTTCAGCAAAATGTCAAGCATCTGTATATTTCAGTCCTTCCCCCACATCTTCACTTTTCCACATGTCTGTATGCGTTTTGTTGGTCTGTCCTCTTTTTTGCGCTGTTTGGATTCTAATCACTTGTTCCATTTGACTCTCTTGGAAAAGGAAGGGGTTTCCATGGTAACGCCAGCTGAAGTGGAAAAGACTTTTTTTGTAAGGGTGCTGATGCAGTGTGTGTTGGGTGAACAGATGGACTTCCCTGTGTATTCTTTTTGTGCTTGAGTTTTCCCTAGGGTATTATGACAGAAAATGAAGCACACTTTTCTTTTTGTCTCTGCTGGATTTTTATTGCCTTCTGTTAATTGTTTTAGGCTAAAATCTGGTTGTGACCCTAATCAGGCAGATTGTAGAGAAACACCTTTGACCCCTGACGATATCTACATCAGATCTTTCGTTTGTTGTCAAACCTCACAGCTGTGAAAACACTGGCGAATTTTTGGCAAAAGAAGCAAAGATTTAAGAAAAACAAAGTCTGTGTGTTTCTGAAAGAGAACAGTGTTTCATCTAAAGTAGAGCTGAAAACACATTGAACCAAGATTCAAATCCTTTACAGTGGGCTAAAACACCTTATTCAACAGTGAAATAACAAACAGCTATAAATCTAAGGCAAATCAAACCCTCAAAACTGCTATATTTAGCCATTTTCATTTTATGCAAAACTATAGGTGGTTTTCCACCAACTTTAATATTTTGCATTACATCCTGTGAAAACCAGAAACCTGTCAAAACATTATTGCTCACTTTAGTGTCCTGAGGGCTTGATTTGCCTTTATATATGTTGTTTACATAGAACGTCTGATATATACTCTGTCAATGCAGATTCACACTGTGTATATTCAACAACAAAAAAGACAATATATAAATTGAGAACGTTTTATTTGAAATGTCAGTGTTCAGGAAAAGAAAAAAAACCCAAAACGGTAATATAAATATTAGCATATAAAATGCAAGTAGCACACAGGAGCTGGGACTCAAAGCGTCTTAAGAGATGTTACAGCAGGATTACAGCGTCAGCAGACACACACAGATAACAGATCTATTCATATAGACATTAAGAAGCATTCTCACATGTAAGCGCGACAGAGCACAAATTTACAGAGGATTTTAGGTCTATTTGCCCTCCATTTTGTGTCTTTTCATGGAAAAGTGACAGGAAAAGAGGAAGATGAACACAAAAATATATGCATAACATCACAACTTCTAGACTAAGAGTGTGTCACTATTCATTTTCATACGTAAAAGTTAAACTCTTTATTTACAGGTGCGTTAGTTGGCCTTCATAGTACTAAACTACATTGGTAACAGAGTGTCAAGTGTTTTTTTCCTTTCTCCATTTTAATATTTTTGTGCATTTTTTTTTCTGTAAAACATTCCAGTAGTTAGCCATTCCTTTCGAGCTGATTATCTGAAAAGGTTTTGTTTTTTAAGGGAAAAATGTCTAATTTTACAAAGGAATTTGGACAGCACTATTGACAGTTTCTGAGGTTGTTGTACACAATGAGTGCAAGTTGCCTCCTAAAATGTTAACAGTATTACCTGAGCTTGATTGCCTACATCAGCAACTCAAAGTCAGGAGCTCTTGAGACCATCAAAACAACAGGTACTCACTGAAGGTATCATAATTAACCCAGCACTGATAAAGAGCTTCAACACTTCAGGATAACCTGGAAATACTGAATACTAAGGATGAGATGCCACTGAGGGCACTTGTGGACTGATTTTACAACGCTCCCATTACTCGAACTTCACTAAATTCTCCATAAACATTCAGTTTAAAAAGCAACAACAATAACCAACCTCTGGCTCAGTGATACACAGGGGGATCCGTTCTTTAAAAGCAAATACAAATCATCATAAAAGCGGATGGTTTAACTGCTGCCCTCCTCCATGAGAAAGTTGTAGATGGGTGTTTATAGATGTCAGGCGATATGGAGATTATCTATAGCGCAAAAAACAGCATGCAGCAATAATCACCTGACTTGCATCTACATCACCACTTCTCCTAAAACGATCAATTAAAAAAAAAAATCCGTAGTGGTATTTTAGAAAACAATAACAAAGTAATAACCATGATGCATTTTACAAACATTACACTACCCACAGCACTGTGTCTTCATAGAAACAAGAATGTGATTGGTGTAAGAATACATTTCCTCTTTCGGTCCAGATGTCAGTTTTTAACATGTATGTGCTAAATACATTATTGGCTTTATATACGCAGGAATATAGTGTCACTTAGAAGTTGCATAACCTTGGCAAACGTAAGAATGAAAATGTAAATTCTCTCCAAACGTCCGATGAATCAGGATTTTACAGTACTTAACAAATGGTTAGAAGTGGGTTTACATTGACATACCGTCTTATTTTACTCTAATGTTTTCTTAGTTACAGATTTTCAGCAAACCTCAGAACAGCACAGGATAAAGTCGTCCAGCTATTTCAACCTTGTATTTGCCTAGGACTCTCTACTTCTTCTCTTTCTTGGTGGATTTCTTCTTGCTGGCAGGCGTCTGAGCAGCTATGGGCGGTTCAGGTTGTGCGGCAGCGGCGGCTATGGCGACCTGTGGAGGCGGCAGGGCCTGCTGGGGTTGCTGCTGGTTTGAGGTCAGGGTGGCGGTGCTGCCGGGGATGTAGACATTCTGCCGGTAATCAGGGACGTGCTGCAGGGTGAACTGAGGGCTGTAGCGGGTGCTCAGACCCATGGTGCCCGGACCCAGAGTGTTGGTCGCCTCGCTGACCTCTGCAGAGAGAAGAGATGTTTCTTTGAGAGGATTTCACATAGCTTCTGAACTCTTTAAAATGATTTTATGCAAATTGACCTGCTATTTAAAGCATTTGCTGAACGCATAAACGATCACTGTAAAACATTTATATTCTTACTATCTTGAACGAAATCAAGTACATAGATTTTTTTCACAAAACAGCTCTCTTTAAAAATTGATGGGGGTTTAAACAATGAAAAAATATCTATACATATCTGTGTTTGTGTGCAACTCTGTACCACAAAATAGTCAATTCGCTGTGGTATATTTGTAGCAATAGCCAAAAAATACATTGTATTGGTCAAAATCATACATTTTTCTTTTATGACAAAAATCATTAAGATATTAAGTAAAGATCATGTTCCATGAAGGTATATTGAAAATTTCCTACCTTAAATATATCTCAACTTTAAGATAAAACAAAGATCCTTATGACTGGTTTTGTGGTCCAGGGCTACATGTTAAGTCCTTGTAAACAATCTATGCAACAGCTTATTCTACAAGATTTTAACCTAGAACAACAATGACAAATTCAAACACACTGAGTGTTAATGGAAAACTGCTGAATGTCTGGTCTCAGAACAGTGCTGGATGGAACAGTGGAAACAGTGACGCTCTACAGCGGGAACCAAATAACTCAATGTCTGTGTCTGAGTGAATGTCTTTTAGGATCTGGCCAAAACAATCTGTTCTAACCTGCTTTTACATAAGCTGATGTACACTACAGTTCAACAGTTTGGGGACAGTTAGAATTTATTTTGCAAGAATGCATTAAATTGACTTTTTTAGAATGTTACAAAAAGACCTATTTCAGATCAATGCTGTTCTTTTGGACATTCTATTAAAGAAAATATGGCTTCACAAAGCAGCACAACTGTTTTTAACATTGATCATTTCTTGAGGGCTAATCAGCAAATTAGAATCATTTCATGTGACTGAAGAGTAATGATGCTAAAAAAACAGCTTTGATCACATAATAAATGTTTTCCATGTTAAAATGTGCTCATAATATTTCTAAATATTTCAATGAATTACTTCAGGCAAAATACCAGTATTCATTTAGAGTTAGTCTGTGGGCATAATTAGCTTTATGTAATGGCAGCATCCATACAAATGATTAAGAAATACCACGACAACTAAGTGAATGTGTGATGAGTCACTTTCTTTTCATTCCTGCTCAGTCACAGAAGCACTGAAAATAAAGGGAAACGTGAGCGAGGCTGACGTCATGCTGCTGTGTGTCAACAGCTTTGATGTGGTTCGTGTGTGTTTTCCCGCATGGACATCTGTGACTGTGCTCATTCAACATGATTGTCCATGCATGCAAGACAAACATATTTACATCTTAATCAGAATTTTTGCATAAGTAATTATTCAGATAAACATTGACCAAATTACATTGCTATCAATACATCTGCCTGACACCATTACAGAGCAAGTGAGAGATTCTCACCATTAGCTGCGGCCATCAGTGCCTGGAGCTGCTCAGCCTCGGTTGGGGGGTTGGGCCAGGGTCCTGTTCCCACGGCGACCTCAGGAGTGGCAGCAGCCCTGCAGAGAGGAAAAGGAAACGGAGTCAGCAAAACAGAGGCCGTTCTGTACTGCTGCTATCAGCAACAGCTGCAGTGAGTGTGAGGCGCTTTGTGCCCTAATTTAACACACACACACACCCGCAAAATCCTCCATGTTGCTTTTAACTACACCATGTTGGAAAACGAGAACGGGCAGCACATGCACACGAAACCACTGAACACTTCCATGTGCTCCGACTCGTTCATCAAAGCCTTGTTTAAAAACTGTAATTTGCATCCACGGTGAACAAAAGCCCCGATTGCACTAAAATTCACCTCATTACACACACAGAGCTTGCTTTGCTGTCGGTAACCAGGAAAAGCAACAAATGCACTTTCAATTAATTCCTCCCAGACACAGCGCCACAAACAGGACATAATTAAAACATTAAAAACTTTCCTTAATTAGTAAAGGCTACATGAACAAAGGACAAATTTGCTTTTTTGCCTCATAATAAAAAAGGCCCGGATGTCTTTTCTCTGCGTGTGGCAAGACTAATGGAGATTCCTCATCCTATTCCCACTAACAAAAGAAATTTACTGTCGCATTCGATCAATCCAATGCAACCTTGGTTAATAAAACCTTTGAACATTCAAATATCAAGAAGCTTGAGTGTGGGAAAATCTAGTGAATTCATTGACATGTGCTTTTTTCTATTTAATAATGTAAAGTTGCTTTGACAAAATCTGTATTGTTAAAAACGCTATATAAATAAACCTGACTTCACTTGAAATGACTACCGCTTAGTCATTAAATTACTATAATGCAAAGCAGCCTTTATAAATCGGGAACAAAATTTACAGGAACTTTATCAAAGCATAACAATGATTAATAATTATGGATAACAAACGGTTAATTACACTCAACAATTAGCTTATTACTGCAGCCTGTTTACTGTTCTGAAGCCTTTCATCTGGCTAAACGCAAACGAACGCAGGCGCTGGAGAAAATCAGGTCACAACGAACAGGACAAAACCACTGAACCCACCATCTCTCAGTCAGTATGAACAACATTCAAAGAAGTATGAATTACTAACAAGCTCCTCTAGCACAGAGAGAGAATGAGATGGTAATGCTAAAAGCCATCTGTCTCGGAGGTTGGGGTCTCGTGGGGTCTCCCTTCCTGTCTTAAATGAGCCCAGCGGCTGTAAAACCGTCTATCACCACACACACCAGACAATCAACCGCAGCGACACAGAACAACATCTGCATACAAGACACGACTACAGGACGATGAAAGCAGACTCAAAGACAGGAAAGACACTGGAAAGATAAAGAAAGAACTAAAACTGGAATTGAAGCGTGTGAAGGAAAAAGTGACAGAAAGAATGAGGGGCAGAAAGGCATTTGAGGAGGGAAAGACGCTGTTTTTGCCAAGCATTTCAAAAGAGATGAACTCACAGCGCCAACATGAGGGAGTGATGTATTAGAGCAAACAACCCTAATGAGAACCAGAGCCGTGATTTATTCGGTTCATCAGCACTGAGATCAAACTATCTTGAGAGATTTGATCCTTAACCACTTAACCACTGACACTTTTAAACACAGAACAAAGCAAACCGGGTTAACTCGCCGTATCCTGGCACAACACTTCGGGACAACAGACGAGAGTTCCAGTTTAGTAGGATAGAGATAAAACGCCTCATTTCTTCACAATCAGCATCTTATCATACTTGCAGGAAATCAGACTTCCTGTGGTCAGATAATCACTTCCTGTGGACCAGATTGCGAAAAATGTGAAAGTAAAGGTTCAAGATGTCATTGTTTGTTGTTTTTCCCATTCATAAAAGCTCATACGAATGTTTACACAAAGGATACCAAGCTTGTTGTGCAGTTCCCTTCACAAATCTAAAACCATGCAACGAGGTTGAAACTAATTAATGTGCACAACTCTACACATTCTATTCTATGAGCAGGACGGGCCCTGGGGCCCCAGCTTCACTATTGGACACTAATGCAGCACCGATAGTCTCAGATGAGGAACCTGATCCTACAGGAACGAGCAGGGACGCTAGCTACACTTCAATACCTCAGCCTGCTCGGCGGCGTCCATCTTACATGTGTAGACTGGAGCTTGAAGGAACTGAAAGAAAAGACTATTATTAACTATTGTATTTTGGCAGAAACTTAAACTTTTTTAAATTAGTTTTTATGCATCTATATATCTATTGCTATAAATCATTTGACAGCACAGATAGACAGATCTACTGTTAGTGCTGTCAAACAATTAATCGCTATTAATCGCATTCAAAATAAAAGTTTTTTTTTTTTACTATATACACATAGTACAGTTATACATAAATATACACAGTGCACACATATGTAAATAAAAACTAATTGTTTCCTAGCCCAGCAGTAAATATAAAATATCTGCTGTATGTGTGTGTATTAATACATCATAAATAAACAGTACTCAAAACATATATAAAATTTATTTTGTACGCGATCAATTGTGTAATCATATTTTTGTATTTAGATTTATTATTTATTTTATTCATATTTATTTTAATACATCAAGTCAAACGAAAATAAAAACGCTGTATTGGTAGGTTCTTTAAATATTTTACTTTATTTCTGTAACTATTCCTTCTATTGTAAAGTGAGTTTTTTATGGTTTTAATTTTAGGCACCTATACCCTGAAACTCAAAAATTGGAAGAAAATTTCTAAATTATAAAAATGACAAGCAAGTAAATAAAAGGAAGATACTTGGAGTGTGTTTTACAAGAAAATACGGTTTCAGTCTCTCTGCTTTAAAAGTTTGTGTTTTATTTCCAACTTTTTTTACAGTCTAATAACCCTGCTAACAGCACACAGATCTTTGGGCCTGCTGCTATACATTTAGCGCTGCCAATTTAAACTAAACGAAGAGATTTAATTTCTTCCAAATGGATTCTTTCAAACTGGGTCCTGTCAGGCTGGAATGTGTTGTGTAACGTCTGTTATGGAAACCGATGCAACGTGAACACTGGCACACGAGAGAATCTGGACCCTATTGGCTGCCTGTGACCGACCCCTCCCCCCTAAAGAGCATCTGATTGGACGATTCGCTGTCAATCACACTGAAATCGTCAAAGCTCTTTGGCATCTTAATAGTTCCAATCAGTTTCAGCAAAATGCATGGCTATAACAGGCATTAGCATGGCAATAAACCTCACTGTCCCCCTCTTTTACTCTTCCTGGCCTCTCTCTCTTTCTCTTGGCAGATTGAAGTGTTGGGGGTGGAGGGGAGAGTGCTTGAAAAACAGCAGCCATTTTGTTAAGAGAAGAACATTAAGATTCAGCACAGCTAGTTTCTTTCTCTTTTGGTTTCTCTCTTTCTCCTTGGACTGTCTTGCACATACATTAACGCAGTCTATATTTCTTATACAAAAGCAAATGTACATGCAAATGATTTTATGTATCTCTTCTACTATTCTATACACACACCTCAGTGTGTGTGTGCGCAAACCATTTATTCAATGCAAATGTTTCTGCCTTTGCATAATGCAAATTTTGTTCGTGTGTGTGTTACTCACCCGCTGGGCCCGGGCCTCTGGTTCTGGGTGAAGCGCCAGTCAGCACTGGGTGGTTTTTGCTGTAACGAGACAAAAGGAAAGCATGAGTAATGACATATAAAAGGAAAAGAAAAGTCCAGCACCATTCATTTGGATGTCTATTTGTGTGACCTCTCTGTTGCCATGAGGACAGAGAAGTGATGTAAGAGCATATCCTGTATGCGGTGATGGCCGTCAGTGTGACCTTGAGGACGCAGCATGTGACCAAACCACGAGAACAAGAGACTCGTTCACTTTATTACATAGTGCCAAAGGAAACATGAGTACGATAACGTCTAAATGAATGTCAGAAGCAGCTTTGACAAATGACTTCTAGAGAGGTTTCATTTGAAACGGATGGGTGCTCAATAAGTTACGCTTATACACACACACACACA
>JAUYWG010000048.1:3975587-3985824 GCA_034779775.1 Enteromius afrohamiltoni
GACAAATGACTTCTAGAGAGGTTTCATTTGAAACGGATGGGTGCTCAATAAGTTACGCTTATACACACACACACACATACAGAGCAATTAATAATGATAACGTGGCTGAAATGCGGCTGGGATGAGCAGGAATTTAAGCGTCTGAACACACACACACACACACGCGCGCGCGCGCTTAGATAGCGTTCAGGATTGTTCCAGCAAGCGAGAAACAAGCTCTGTGACTAATTGGGCCAAAGACAGAAAGACCATTGTGATTTCATCCTCAGGACAGCAAACACTCACACACACTGCATACTATCTCTTTAACTTATCACAAACCTCAAAATAAAAATACTTGTATGATTTTTTTTTTTTTTTTTAAACACCAATGACAAAAGCCTTTTCAGTTTTAGAATTTAGAATACCTTTTTATCTGCATTCTCTTATTGTTAAATTATTAAGTTATTAAGTTAAATCTTAGAAATTCACAAGAAATCGGCCCATTTAGTTCCATATTCTCACATATTTCAACAATAATACAGGCAAGACCGTATACAAGCAACAAATAGACACACAAACACACGGGAAATATTTGCATTATTGCAACATCCACAGACAAACATCAGCTGAGCACAGAGAATAAACAATACACACATGCTTACTGAACTATACGTTTATACAAAATATTTAGTTATGGTAAAATAACACACTAATAATAATAATGCCCAGTTTACAAATCTTTTGGTGGCAATTTTGGTTGCATAGTATAGTCAAGTAAACCAATAAAAACTGATTTGACCTGATAACCTGATACCAACCTGTATTCAAAAAAAAGTGTTTCGAATATTGAATTTTTACATTTGTTAACATCCATACGTTTTTGTCTGATTTAGACAATCTAACCTAATAACTACTAACCTGACCTGTATGACAAAGTATAAACAAAATGTATAAAATGGATTGTTGGAGGTAGAAAGCTTTTAAAAGACCAATTTTAGTTTAAAAACGTCAGGGTAGCGTTTCAACAGACCAAAACAGAGACTTCTGATAATGATGGCATGGCTGCCCACATTCACTGTGTGTTTCCTTGATGACCGTGTAAACAATAACATCATGCTCATTGTTGTACCCATAGATGTGTACGGCTAGATTCCCCATTTGACCTCTTCAAGCACGTAGACACTAGAGATGCCACAATTCTCAATATTTGTCATCTTATAAAAGCACTCAATCCTCGTTACAGACTACTGTCTCGCACTTTTTTCAGCACCGAGATAATTCCCGACCTCTATGAAAAGACACGCAACAATATTGTGTACGAATTGGCTAAAGCACAGAGCCTTGCTCTGACCACAGATGGTTGGACCTCGCGGGGAACCGTGAGTTACCTCACTGTAACTGTTCACTACATGTCGGACTGGGAAATGAAAAGTGCTGTACTGCAATAAAAGAGTATTCCAATAAATTGTTTATCTTTTTGTTCTTTTTATCCTCTAACTGTTCCAATTGCCTAAGCATAGAATAACAAAAAAAACATTTATGTGTCAAGCCATCAAAACCAAACCAAAAACCGTGTTAAAAAACCGTGGCATGTATTGAACCGTAGGCTAACTGTATCGTTGCATCCCTAGTGTCCACCATCTAAACACTAGGGAATCTACCTTTACATATCTATGGTTGTATCTGCCTAAATGGTCACGTGACATGCGTTTCAGTTTGTATAGTGTAGCTGGACATTGTTTTATAAACACAGCATAAACACCAGTGTAGACGAAGATCGGTTTCATTCTAAAAGGCCATTTTACGCACTAGTGAATACGGGGCCTTAGACTATTTTGGGGACATTGTTGGTCACAAAGCATAGCCAGCTAAACCAACCAACACACAATTTTAAATGCAACAACTGCAAAACTAACATTTAAGCATTTAAGTATAGGGAAAAAAATATTAACATAGTAGATATCCAGTTATGTTTGTGAAAAATTGTGCTCACGAAGTAAAGCCAAATAGCCTGGGAAAGCCACAACACACACAATCCTAAACCTCACAAACAGAGCACAGGTGACCCAAACACACCTCACTCTGCACACAGAACATTAAACACTAAACCACATCAGATTAATCAGAACAATCACAACATTAGTCACACTCAGGGTCAGAGTCTTTCAGACAGTAATGATTCCTGTATATCCTCATGTGTACAAAACACTCATTCGGCAAGGACACAAAGAGTTCAGAGCGAGTGAGCATGAAGGTTACATTTGGCGGCAGGAATGTCAGAAAATAAAGCCAAATCTTCCATTATGAGGTATTTGGCTTTCTTATGAGAATATGTTTTAAAACAGTATGCAGTTAAAACCATTAACAGTTTCAAACAGTACAATTACATTGATGCCGTAAGACATCGCTACGTGCACTTTAATTCAAGATTCACCATGGTGATCAGAATGAGGTCACACAACTTGACCTTGCCACATTAACTCAAGGTCACAGATGCAGGTGGAAAGTGTCCCCTCAGAAATTATATTTACATACTGAATATTTATACAAATAACATACAATAGATGCGTCACGCTCCTAAACTCACACACACACACACACACACCAAATACGCCTAAATCTGTAAACACACACTAATGCTCTACACACATGCTGAAGCAGGATGAAGCACACCTACTGTATGTATAAAAATACACGCACTGAATGCTGTTGCTATTCAAGTATTAGCACGACATTTGAACTACTGCATTAAAGCCACTGGTTTGTGATAAATTCACACATTGAGCTTACAGGTAAGCCTTTGTAGATGAATTACATATTCTCATAATAACTAGAATTTATAACCCTTCAGTCTTAACCTTTAGCTTTCCATCTGGCACACACACATGAACCAAGAGCATCTGGGTCAATATATCAACTCTGAAAAATCCTGTGGATGAACATCCGTCCTCATAGATAACATCCGTATGTGACATATATCCTGACCACACAATAGAAACATCCCTATCCATTTTCTACACACTGAACAGGAAGCTACCTGATTCTGGAAAGATCTACTTTTCTTTGTATGACTTGTAAACACTTTGCAGGCTGCTCTCTGTATAAACTGTACACACATTATCACTAGAAACAAAAGGGCAGATGCATGCGACTAGAAACGCTGCCAGTTAATTAATGACTTAATGTGTACTCTTTTGACTTAGCAACCACACAGCAAAATGCTAAAAGCACTCAGTCCATCCAACCACAATCTGATCGGGGGGGGGGGTCACAGCTAAATAGAGTACAAGTAGGACACTACAAGAGCTTCAGAGAAAAGCAATGGCAACATGATCAAAAGGAAGTGGGTGCAACTAAAAACATGGTCAGAGAGTCATGAAATATGTTTACAGTCATAACATGACTGCAGAAAGTCAACAAATACAGAAAGTAGCAAATCTTTGTTAGTGTTGGTGAGTGGTAGAAGCCTTTCCATGAGGCTCATAAAACTGTCTGCTATGTATTAAATCGGGTCTTTAATATGAATTTCACATAAATTTGTCCATGCTACACTACACCTTCATACCAGGAGGTATAAAATAGAAAATTAAACATTTTCCTAGAGATTTTTTCATCACTTTTCATGGTTAAATTTAGAATCTGTATTTCAAAAATAAATGAAATGCATATTTCTTTTGCAATACAATAATGAGAACTTGGAGAATAATGAGAAGCAGGTTGCACATTAATTGTAACACACGTGCAAGATATTTAAGATTCTAATTCTTAAAATTAGAACAAAAGAAAAAGGTGAAAAATAATGAGTTATGACATTTGACATTCTTCACAAATATAAATGACTGTAACTTAGAAGTTTTGAGCTATTCTCATTAGATTCTTATTCAACATTTTACATTTAAAAATACAGTTTACTGCATGTTTTAATAAAAATTAGATGCAGACTGTCAAGAAAAAGTGATCTAAAAGTTCTAAAAGTGATCTTGAAATTTTTGGACAGATTATGTGAGATTCACACTTAAAGTTAGAAAATATAAGAAACCGAGAAGAGTAACTATCACAGGATTACCAAAATCATTCTTGTAGGTCTAGAATCTGCTATGGACCAAGAGGACCACACACACACACACACACCACTTCTCTGTCCTCAGGTCCATTAGTGATTCTTCCATCTCTACTGAAACTCACATGTCCTCCTCCTCGAACACACACACAGAGCACGTGTCATGATAGCAGAGCCAGATGGCAGCCCAGCGACCCAAGAGACAAACGAGACTCAAGAGACTTAGAGATGGGACATTAGGTCCCAAACGGAGAGAATGGGAGAAAGAAAGAGGAAAACTCCATTTCTCAGGCTCATCCCCAACATACATAAACACAGGAGACTACAGAGGAATTCAGTTTCAACAAACAGCAACATTTGACTAAAACTCTTTAAATAACCGCTTCCCATGCTAAAGAACTTGCAATAAGAAACTGACAAATCCTACACAAGAGCTCATGTAAATGAGAATTGACTTACTATGGGATATCCCAGATGTTGGTCATGTGACTCAGACGTGTGGAATCAATAACATGAGCTCAGCACAACAGGAAGTCAGGGGTCAATGCACGACCTCTGGAATCCTGTTATTCCGCCACCTCTTTCTTCCACTACCAACTTCCCATTTCTTTCTCTCTCTCTCTCTCTTCTCCATCCGTCATATTCCCGCCTTTTCCTTCCCCCATACAAATCCTCATTTCTGTCTGTCAGTCTGTTCCTCTTCCTGTCCATCTGTTACCCATGTCTCTTTCCACCTCACTTTAGAGTTTCTATTCTGTGCACTCACAGTGTCTGCTCTACATTTCTGTTCATATCGTCACATTTGTACGCTTGTTTTTCAGTACAAAGTCATTTATGTTTTCTTTTGTGCAGTAAACTATTTATGTGTCTCCACTTGATGTTGAATGTAAGATCTGGGTCTTGAAGCAAAATAAGTTAAGATCCACTAATCTAGATGTTTTTCTCTATGACAACCATGTTTCCAACTCTAAAATCCCAAAGTTCGTGTTCTTCCAATACCCTCTAAGCCTCTTTCCTTACTGTGTCTTATTTTCCTCCTCCCTTCTTGTCTGACACCATCCAGACTCGGCTAAATGCTTTTCTTTTTGTTCTTAATATATCTGCAGCCTTTTCCTGTGTGATCCCACTTCTCCCTGTGTTCTTCCTCCCTCTTCCCACTTAGTCACAGGACTCACACCCTGCCAGTCTGTTGCAGCTTTCGATAGCCAGTTATTAAATCATAAAAATGGCACTATGACGTAAGCATATTTAACACATTACCCAGCTACTTTATATGAAACTATGCTCATAATACATTAACAAACTTGTGTAATTAACCAGCTCTGAGGCCGAAACATTATTAAAACATCAACATTCATATTTTTTTTTCAATCCGTACTACAAGGAAAATGTTTAGATTAACTGCAATTGTTTTAATGTTTTTGAAAGATCTCTTTCACCCAGTATGTTTATTTGAACCTAAATGCAGTAAAAATAATAATATTGTGAAATAGTATTACAGTTTAATATAAATATATATTTTCTATTTGAATATATATATATATATAAAAAATGTAATTCTTGTGATGTAAAGCTGAATTTTCTGCACCATTACTCCAGTCTTCAGTGTTACATGATCCTTCAGATCTGAATTGCTGCTCATGAAACATTTTTGATTATCATCAATATTGAAAACAGTGCCGCTTGGAGCTGTGATAGCCTACCGTTCAAATTAAGTTACGATAAAAAAAAACAATTATTTTGTTCAGCAAGGATATATTAAATTGATAAAAAAGGACCATAAATACAATGTGACAAAACATCTATATTTCTAATAAATACTGTTATTTTGAAGTTTGTTTTCATCCAAGGACTCTGAAAAAATACATATATATATGTGTGAATATATATAGTCATCCGCAGCAAAACCAGTTTTACACATTGATAAGAACCATTATTAAGATCCGAGCACCAACATCAACTCAATAATGCAGCACAAAATCAGCATATTAGCTGAAGGATCATGTGAAAATGAAGACTCAAGCAATGATGCTGAAAATTCAGCCTTGCATCAAAAGAAAAAGTATATTCAAAATAATAAAGCAAACGATGAGCAAAACACCTAAAAAAAACAAAACCCAACTTATCCAAATTTGAGTGATAATGAAAATATCCATTAGTGACTCAACTGTGAAGAACCTGATTGGCTGTGGGATAAGTATGCTCTCACCTCATTGGCTGAGTTCATTAAGTGCTTCCTAGTCAAAGTCATGTTTAGTGTGTTGTTATGACTCAGCATGGGAGTCTTGACAAACACAAAGTCACTCCTGCTGGAAAGCGTTGAGTAGCAGGGCCTGTAGGTCCTCGTGTGAGGTTCCTGAGGCCCTCCGACCACCTCCATATATCTAATGGGTCCATCAGTGTTCAGCTGGAGGTGAAGGTCTTTATGGGCTCTCTGCTGATAAGAGTGCCTGGAACGGAAGCCCGTTCTGGAGTAGCAGCATGCTGAACCGCCCTTGTGCCTGATGCACCGTACCAAAAGCACTGTCATGGTTAAGAGTGACACCAACGTCACGCAGCCCAATGAGATGATGAGGTACAAAGTCACGTCTGTCATTCCTGTGCCCTTGTGTGGCGTGATACGGAAGTCTGTAGATTTGTCTGGGCTTTTTTCTTCAATGGTCACCGTAACCGAAATGCTAGTGGACAAAGCTGGCTGGCCGTTGTCTCGCACAACCACTATGAAGTTATAAGCTGGATGGATTTTTCCACTCTGTTCATCGTCCATGAGTTTCTGTGTGGTACGCAGTTCACCCGTGTGCGGTTCGATGTGAAACAGCGATGAATCATCTCCTGGAGTGATGCTGTAGAAGAGCCAAGCGTTGTGGCCGCTGTCGGGGTCGACGGCGACGATCTTGTTAACGCGATGGCCGACGGGGGCTCCGTGCGGGACGGTCAGCTGGAGCCCTGCATCTTCAGAGTGGGTTGGGTAAAGGATGGCAGGTGGGTTGTCGTTCTGGTCGACCACAAAAACATGAACGGTAATGTTAGACGTCTGCGGTGGCGCTCCAGCATCGCGAACCTGCACTTCGATCTTAAACGCGTTCATTAGCTCATAATCCAAAGAGCGCATGGTGAAGATGTTCCCGTTTTCGGGGTTGATGTAGACGTATGAGGAAATGGGGCTGCCATGGATGATGGTCGGTAGGATGGAGTATGACAATCGGGCGTTGTCTCCGACGTCTGGGTCTGACGCTGAAACTGTTGCTATTGGAGTAACAGGAGTGTTATTTTCAACTACATCTACTGAGTAGGAGCTCTGCGAGAACACTGGAGCATTATCATTAACATCTGATAAACGGACCGCAAAAGCCTTTTGCGAGGATAGTGAAGGCGAGCCAGAGTCTGTTGCGGTGACAACAACAGTGTACTCATCAATGACTTCTCTGTCTAGACGTCCGTCGGTCACAAGTGTGTAGTGTTCTCCAAAGGCTGACTTTAGTTTAAACGGAAGCCCAGGAGATACTCTCAGTGTGACTTTTCCATTATCCCCAGAATCTAAGTCTTTGGCACTGATTAACGCAATAACAGTGCCGGTTTCAGCATCCTCCCGGATGGGGCTGGTTAGGGAGGTTAATGTCACCTCCGGAGTATTATCGTTCACATCGATTATTTCCACTTTAATGTTGCATGAGCCCTCCATGGCGGGAGAGCCTCCATCCCTGGCTTGAACTGTGATGTCATACACATTGGCTTCCTCATAATCCACATCCCCCACAACATGGATTTCCCCCGATTGAGAATCAACACTGAACATTTTAAGTATTCTCTCTGGTGTATATTTACTGAATAAGTAAGATATTTTCCCGTTTATCCCAGAGTCCACATCAGTGGCATTCAGTTTAGTCACAAGCGTTCCTGGAGGAGAGTTTTCCAAAAGACTAACCCTTTTCACCGGCTCATCAAACACCGGCGCGTTGTCATTCACGTCCAGAATCTTAATGAGCAGGAGGGTGGTCCCGGATTTCTCCGGCTGTCCTCCATCCACGGCCGTGAGCGAGAGGCGAAACGCGGCCTGTGCCTCTCGGTCCACAGCCTTTTCCAGGACGAGCTCTGGAAACTTACTGCCGTCGCTTTTGGTCTCCACGTTTAAAACAAAATAGTCGCTGCTGGAGAGGCTGTACGTGCGTAGGGAGTTAATGCCCACATCGGGATCGCGTGCGCTCTCCAAACGGAACCGCGTTCCCGGAGCAGCCGCCTCAGAAATCTCTAGTGATGAATTCACGTTTGGAAACCGCGGCGCGTTGTCGTTGACATCATCAACTTGAACAAGAACTCTGTGAATTTCTAAAGGGTTCTGAAGGAGAATTTGAAGGTGCAAAGAGCAAGTCGAAGTTAGAGCGCAAATGCGCTCCCTATCTATAGTCTCTTTAATAACTAAGACGCCGTTAGGATTTACCTCGAAATATTGCGCCTTAGATTCCGACACGACTTCTAGTTTTCTTTCCGTAATCCTCGTTGTGCTGAGACCCAAATCCCTCGCTATATTCCCAACGACAGATCCCGGTTTCTGTTCCTCCGGTACCGAATAACGTAGCTCACCGGACGCGACCGAGAGATGCATGAGGGAGAGCGCGAGGCAGAGCACGGGCCACGAGCGTCTCCTCTCCATTATGTGCGATCCGGGGAGGGGAAAAGTTTTAACTTTTTCGTCTTGTACAATCCATATTCCAATTAAAGTGGCGCTACGATGTCGCGCGTAACGCAATCCCATTCGCGCGTTTAACACCATTCATGACGGCTGTAAACCTTTCGGGAAATCACAAGAGAGGAAAAAAAAACAGTCCTCCATCTAGCTCTTCTCCAAAACTCCCTGAATTAGCTGCGCCTCCGTTGTGCAACAGGGCGGAGACTGAGTCACAAAGAGGTCCGACCTAGTGCGCGCACACACATACACGGATAACACACAGAGCGAGAGAGAGACACCCACACAATTCTCCTAGCGCTTGGAGAAACTTTCACAGCTTAGGTCGACCTGTTTCTAGCACAGATGCCAGTGATCCCATGTGGTTTAAAATATTTACGAGCCGAGATAAAGAACATTAGGGACTTAAAGGAACGCTGTCAATTTGTGAACACGGCCACAGACCACAAAACCATTGAAATCTTCTACTGACATCTCTGGTAATGTTGCAATAAAAGGTAATAAATATGCAATTATATATTTTATAATGATAAAACACTGACGAGAAAATATACGAGCGCCATTTAATACATACAATATTCTATAGTCAATATACAAAACTATACTTTATAAGCCAAAAGATACAAGGACACGCCACTAGACGGCGCAGTTTTCACTCTACATATTAGATTAATAATACATATTTCTAGGTTTAAAATAAATACATTTCCACAGTTTTAAATTAGTTCTTAGGCTTTAAGAGCTTACTACATCCCGTATCTCATCCACTGGTAAATCTCAAAAGGACCAAAATACATCTATACTGATCAAGTCCTTAAAGTCTATGGTGCTGCTGGTCCTTAAGAAAGTGAATCTATATTTCATAAGCAAAGGCACAACTACTGCACCAACAAGTATTCCGATATCTTTGTCCTGTAATGGAAATTTTTTACATTTACTAATTACATACAACACATTAATCTCATCTAACGTACATTTAAGTTATGTTTTTTAATCAATTTATAAAGTGTTAGTGTGATTGATAGTTCTTGTTCCTAAGCAGAACACAGTGATCCAGAAATTGTTTAAGAGTGAAATAAAAGCAAGAAAAAGGCAACTTCTCTTTGGCTTTTCATTTTCAGTCTTCACAATTATTTTATTCATTGATAAGAAATTCTACAACACTCCAAAAGAGTTTTTTTTCCCCCACTACTGCTTCCTGTCTACAGATGTTATGCAGAACAATGCATATCTTTCTCTCTCCCTCACCACCAATGGTGAAAGAAGGCTGGATGAATGTCTTGGTCTGTGCAGTTGTGCTGCTTTAGAGTTTAAACCAATCAAATATTCTAAACAAAAAACGTAGTGGTTATATAAAATATCTTGTTATTATACGTAGTCCGTAATAGCAACAACAACATAAAATGGCACAATAATAATCATAATAATAATATTTATAAAGTAATAAACTTTTTTTTTTTTAAGTTTTATTACATAAAACAAACAAATGCTTGTGTGTGGCTTAGTAATTA
>JAUYWG010000048.1:4062159-4074633 GCA_034779775.1 Enteromius afrohamiltoni
TATATATGATTTTTTTTTTCTGCAAACAAAATTACAAGCTGAACTCTTGAACCTCCCTCATGCACCAACACAGAAACATGCTCACTCGCTTACTTTCTCTGATGTTAGATTGTAGCATTTTTTGAATATATGGAACACAACAAACATCATAACTCTTTCTGAAATGTCACATGTCAAATGGCTGGAAGTAGCTCCAAACCAAAGAAAGATACAAGCAATGCACGAGTGGTACAGACAGATCTTTTACATGACCTTTCGTTAACCTTACAGAGGTGCTGAAAACAGTATGATCATTAGCATGAACAGCAGACACTGCTAGAGAGAGCATGATTTCAGGGCAAGATGTCTGCATTAGAAAATCTCACATTGAATTCTAATCATGATTACTGTCATCAAAGAGTGCACTGAGGGGCAGATGAGTACAGAGAAGTGAGCTGAATCTCAGCCTGCCACCTTACAGTCACTCTTGTCTAGATTGTTGGCTCTGACTGCTTATATAGGTACACTGAACATAGATTAAAATGCATGTGGTGCCTTTACTGCATCACTGTATATAGCTCTATATATTAGGGCATATTTAACATCAGGAAAAAGTGTCAAAACAACATGCATATTCAATAAATTTTAGTTTTGTTGGATTTTAGTTAATACATTTTATCGGTGTAACCTATCTGCTAGTTACCAAAATTAATTATTAACTCTATTTTGATACAACAAAAATTGTTTTCCTGTTGGTGAGTTAGTCAAATATGTTATAGAGAAGATGTGTTGGTTGACTGGTAAGAACTGTACCATTTTGTGTCAAAATTTCAGCGGCCTTGGCCGGCCAACCAAATGTCTGTACAATAAAATATTTTCTTGTTTGGAATTAATTGAGATAATAAACAAGATACTTGATACAAATTTAATAAAAACAATCTAACATTTTACTCATTATTTTGAACTTTTGTAATTTAAGGGACATAATGGCATTTTCAAGAACACAAAAACATATGTTATATTATAAAATATATTGTCTTAATGCTTTCAAATCTATGTATAAAGAATATTGTCAGAGAAAATATAATTATTATCAATGACATGAAATTTAACCTAAATTATAAAATGACCCTAATATCAAGTGAGGGCAGGTAGTCTCCTCCAGATGTCTTTCTTGCAGTAGGAGTTTAACAGTTCCTTGCAGTTTGCTTTTAGTTCATGCATCAAAGCCACTTGTTTTTGGCTGCTGACAGAAAATAAACAAAATATCACCAAATGAATGTTTATGTTCATCTTCAGAATTTCAACAATTGCCTCACAGACACAGAAACGCTGACAATATTTCACATTCTTAAGAAAGAAAAGTTTATTCGTGATTTATAAACAAAACACATTACCACTTTTCCATCATAACGAAAAAAAGAAACTAAAAAGAAAGAGAAAAAAGAAAGGAATGAAGGTCACTAATTCACCATCACATATTGATGAGCAGGTGTACAAAAGAAGAGGGCTTTACAACAGATGAGCGCTATTCAGTTGGACAGTACAGCGCCACCTACTGATCACCACCAGACAATAAGAAAGAATGACAGCATGAACGCTCACTAGATACAAGCATACACTACATATATTGTATTTTACACCAGGACATTTTTTTTCCTGCTTTTCTTTTTGTTTCTTTGTCAAAGAAGTGAAAGAGTAGGGATAGAATCATCATACATAATTTAGCTACAATATACAGTGCTAGTTTGATCGGTATGTCAAAGCCAAACACAAAAGTTTTTTTTTTTTTTTTTTGTCTTTTTTGTTCTCATAAACAAAAAATGAAAAGAATAGGGTAAAAACGAGAGCTTAAGGGCATCACACTATAGAGCATTTACAAATACCAAGGTTTAGTAATGTCATAACTGTCCACTGTAAGTTGGTGCAGAGGTGTCAGTATGCAAAAGGCTCAGAGACGGTACATACACAGATCTCTTGTGTGAATAATGAATAAAAACTAGAAACAAAAATAGTCAAATCATAGCCATCTATATCTATATTCATATATATCTCTATATAGTAAGTGTTTTCTTTCTGGTAAGGTCATGCAGCAGTCACGTTTGAGTAATTGTGACAGCGGTTTGAGATGTTTTTGGGTGTGTGGCAACAATGTAGGCAGGCAAGTGAGGGAACCAATAGCATCAGAACACAGACGTGTCACTCCGCTGTAATCAGATACTAGAAGGCATGGGGTGGAGACAACACTCTGATCTTTGTAGAGTATTACTGATGCAAGATGTTGAATTATCCTAAATGATTGTTTTTATAACTGTACAAATGGTTTGTGTCAATTCTGAGGTTTAGATACTTGTGTAAACACTGGATGTGTCTTTGAAAACCTTGCTCCGTTTGATTGAGCAACCCGATCAGCCCCACACAGCTCAAAAACAATGGCTGGATCTGTTATAGGCAGATGGGGCGAAATTCTTTTGGTGCTGCTAATGGCACAGAAATTACACACTTCACCCTCAACATCGGTTCAAACTGGCAAGCCACTATTTTCACCCCAAAGTTGTTCTCTACGAATCTCCACCCCTTGCCCAAGCTTCACATCTGTCTTCTCCCAATCCTCCTCTGTCTGAAAATGAACTGATGAGAGACCAGTAGAAAATACAAAGTCTTGTACAGAGACAGAGGTAAGACTGATTGGACAGCACTGGATCATTAACATATGACAGTGCTGTGAGAGGGGCTTCTGTCCTCCGCGGGGGGTGGGATTTGACAGGCGTTGTCTGCATTTCTCCATACTACATGAGTACACCACAATGTCTAGAGCTAGCCTACCCAGCAGAGAGATCAAGAAAGAGACAGACAGACAGAAGCTCTGTACAGTAGCAATAAAGTTCACTTAAAGCTTATAAAAACGGCGCACAAAAAACCCTGCCCTTCAAATTTTGAAAAGCCCCAGCTAATATGTTGTCTTCTTTGCTCTTGGGGTGTGTTGGCCCTCCAGACAGCAAGCAGAAGGGAGGCGGCTAGGTTTTGTGTATAACATACTGAGCTGAGAAAGCAGGCACAAAATTAGGGTTGGGATGACAGGGTCAAGGACAGTAGGGAAACTACAGGTATGAGGCAATGCCACAAAAAAAAAAATCATGGCATAACCCCCATGCCTTTTCTACAGAGGGTATTTAAGGATAGTTTATGGGTTCAAAGGTATTTAAGGTTTGGTGAATCAACAGTAATACTGTTCATAATGCATAAACATTCTCTCAGCCATCCCTATAAACAACAGAGCTGCTGAAGGCTCTTGAAAAGCTGATTTCTCATGAACTTTACATGATATTGACTTGTGAGTGTACCTCTCCAACTGTTGGTTGACCAAAAGGCCAACCAGGTTAGAATAATTTCAGACTTGGAGAGGTTTTGGGAGTCGCTATAGGGATTCACAGATTGTTGACCCTGTTCACTAGATGTGTGTCCCTAAATGTGTGTGTGTGTGTATATATATATATGGGACAAAGTATAGATATATACTTTGCCTGGTAACATTTGCTGGTAACAAAATTAAAGCAACAAAATAAAAGTGCATTCCATCATTCTGTGTACTTATTTTTTTTTTGTCTTTTTTTGATAAAACACTTTTTCCCCCCATTTGTCCAGGATGTAAGATTTTTTTACAAGTGAAAATGTTTCAAAGTCTCTTGTTTTAAAGGATGATTCTTCAATCCCACACCAGGAGAAGTGAATGAGCAAAAGCGTTAATTCAGCGTCTTCAGTGCTTTACATACAGTGATGCCAAACCTGCGTATTTACACCAGTGTGTGTCCTGCTTCCATAATGTCTAACTTTACTCATTTTTGAATCCCTTTTTTTTTTTTTCTTCACGACAGCACATGTGAAGCGGCACACAGCTTACCAACAAATTAGATTTTGTCTCCCTATCAAAAAGATTGGAAAACAAAAACCAAGAGGATGAATAAGACAGATGTACCAACATAAGTCTGACGAACATTTAATGTGGTATAGTGGCTGAGGCATAAGGTAATCCTAATTAATCGCATAACAATTCATCATGTTGAGATTCATCAATTACTTCATTAAAAGGAAGGGGAAGCTATCTGCTTAAAGCCAAAAGATCGGATGTGACAGAAAATCACTTCAAATTTATCAGATAGATCCAACAGAAAATGTTTGTTTGAGCCCCAAATATTGATTTTAGAGCGAGTAAAAACATGTTTTGTTCTACAGACTTTTGTTGAGACTTCTGTCTTTAAAAAATCAGCTCTTTCTTTTAACTCCTTCCTGTCTCTCTAATCATCATCATCTTTTCCTTTCTCCCGCTTATCCTTCTTCTCCTTCTTCTTTTTCTTCTTCTTCTTGGCCTCCTCCTTTTTTCCAAAGGTAATAAAGTCGCTCTTGTCATCTCCGTCTTGTCCTTGTCTGATGGAAATAATGGCTGGAGAACCAGGGATGATGAAGGCCTCAGGGGGAACCTCACCGGGTTTCAGATGTGGAGGGCCACCAGGACCCGGCCCGTATCGAAAATGCCAACTGTTGCTGTCCACTCCAGCACCTACGGGGGGAGAGACCTCTCCACCTTCATTATCTACAAGAGAAAATAAAACCATCTATTACAATCTATAACAAAACCCTATGATGAACAGCATTAACAGTCAATAATGAAAATGTTTCAGGTATGATGAAGGTGCTCTGGACCCCGGATAAGCATAGCGGAAGACACTTGTCCCTTTGTATACTTAAATTATATATGCCTTTTCTATGCTGCAGTAAAGAGCTAAGCTCCAGAGGCCAGACAGTGAATCAGCAATATTTAGCCTGGGGGAAAGAAAACGCTTTGCAGTACTGCTAGATTATCAAATATTACTCAGGAGAATTAACTTAACCTGTTCATATTCAGCTAACTTTAAAAAAAAAAAAAAAAAAGTGCATATGAGAAGTGGACCAACAGAGGCACAAACTTAACATCTTTAACATCATGCACTGGGGCACTTAGTAACACTGTTTTATTATATCTGGAGTTCATTAAAATGATCCATTCATACTTAAAGATTCTCTGATTGTTACCGTCATTGTTTATAGTGTAGCAAGCATCGAGGTGTTGTGTTTATTTGGGTAATAATTTTATTGAGTGGACATATCGTCAGATTTTCCTTAATTCTGTTCTTACATTTTACTTAAAATACATGTATTGCTTATATACATATATACACACACATTCAGTATATACAGTATAAATTGTCATGCGTGAATTTCCGGTGTCAGTCTACATCCTCTTTAATAAGGAAATATGATGTTTGCATGTGACTGTCCGGTGTCATGCTATAAATGAAGCCCTGATGTATGTTTTTGAAGATTTTATGGAGAGCTTTGAAATCTTCAGCACAGCTGCATCTGCGGACCACCTGACCTAGGAATCGGGTTGCGTCCCAGCGCTCTCTCGCTAAATATCTTGACTTTATCTGTGTGTTTTTAATGCTGTTAGGCCTCATTGTACCGTAGCAAACTGCAAACCGCAAAGTGTTTTCCATAGCCTTTGAAACCAGAACTTTAGAGACCAGATATTTATTTGTTCCCATGTTTGCGTTCTTTCTGTTTGAATTTTTTCCCCATATGATCATAATGGTTAGGCCAACTGCTTTGTTTCTAAGTTTTCACCGTCGCGTTCAAGGGCTCTTTTGTTTCATATATTGTAATACTTTGGTGAATATTTCGAAAGTATGTAACGCAGTGTAATGTATTTATGTCTTTAAATGTAAAATACTGTGGTAGCTGGTCTGATCTATGTTTGAAATCCCTTGTGCACTGCTGAAAATCACTCTCTCTTTCTGATGAGCAAGTAATCTCATTTATAATGACACTGGATCACCACAACATCACTTAATTTAATACAGACAACACCTTTGGCATCGTATCTGTGTGCAGGTCTTTGTTTGCACTTTGCCTTTTGTCTATAGCTTATGTTGCGGTGAAGATTAAGATGGATTACAACCTCGGAACCATTCTGACTAAGATATCTGTGAGTGAAAGAAGGTCTGCATTCAGGATTGTGGGTGTGGAATAAGAACAAGAAACAGGCAGCCTCCATTATGAGTCCTCACGGAACTGACAACCCTTCCAAATCCCTCAGCAACACAACAACTAAATGCCCAAATGCGTTGTTTTCTCTGTTCCTTCTCCCTCTCATACATAATTTCATCACATCTAAGCTTCCTCTATCCATGCCCTCCCATTTTGTTCCTCTCTTTCTTTAGTTGTCTTTCTGACATTATAAGGCATAAAATTCACTAGTGCTAATAGAAGCAATGTTATAAAGTTTATTTACATCAGGTTTCAAAACTGTCACATTAATGTTCAAAACTAGTCAGGACTTACAGTATCTGCCAGGGGGGGTGAAAACTTCTGAACAGGATCGAGATGTGTACGTTTTTCTTATTGTGCTTAAGTATCATATTTCCATTTAATACTGCCCTTCAGAATAGGCAACAAAAGATAGAGGTTTTCCAGAAGACAAAACTTTTGACTTAAAGATTAATTCTTTATTATTTGCATAAGTTGCTTTACTGTTTTAAAAACTGGGAGTAGCTAGTATCTTTGCAAAGTACAGCTTGAGAGTAATTTAATTTCCCAATACATTTACATGGACTACATCCTCTTCATATCTCCATCTTGTCTTGACCTTTTGTGAAACGCAGTCCATGGACAGACACACACATCTAGCTAGCAGATAATGGAACAGGCAATAAGATGCATGACAAGGGCATGATTATTATGGCCAGTGAAAGATCTACCTCATAAAAAGATGATGGGGAGAAAATCGAATTGTCTCATCATTAAGAAAACAACATGAGCATGCCTACCCCCACCCATCTACTCTCTATATCTCTCTGTATCGCTCTCCTATCTCAAGGAGGAGTGAAGAACTATGTTACATAATGCTGAAGAGGAGGTGAGGAAGGGCAGTCTGAGGATGAAACATGAGCCAATTCCAACGCTAAACTCCTGAAGGAGCAGATTTCTGATCAACACTTTAGAGCCAAGGAATTATGGGTTTGTTTAGATGAGACCACACCGCTTTTGAAGCAGTATGTGTGTGTATGCGTAACAGCAGATGATGTGTTCATGCTTTCGCTGCATGAATCACAGGAAATTGGCTGATTTCACTTATAGCAGTTAGTCTGAAAATTACAAATGTTTAATCTATAATATTAAATAAGTTTAGATTATAATACATCTTTGGTAGCTGTCTATTTCACAGTTCACAAATTCTTAATGGTTGTCTGTGTATGTGAACTGCATGATTTCACATTAAAGATTTAACAGAAATGCTATTAACTTTGATTTACCTTTGTGTGTGTGAATAATACAGCATGTGTAGGCATAAAATATTAAGTAGACATGTGCATGTGGTACTGATAGTGTAGAATTAATATAATCACACTGTAGGTTGTGTTTGTGTGTGTGTGTCGCACACCTTGGTACGTCAGGCTCTAGTAATCCTGATAAAATATGTGCCAGATGGCACCGCAAGCTTTCTCATGAGCCTGCCAAGACAGCAGTGCATGTGTGTTGAGGACAGTTCTGCTCTCTGTAATAGCTGCATATTTTGAGAATAAAGCTGCAAAATTTAATAACCCTGTTTTATTGGGAAGAATACAAAAACATCATTGCACAAATAATGCATAAATAAACAAATCTCAACCTCATATAAAAAGAACCTCCCACCCCAAAAAACCTAAACAACAACAAAAAGAGATGGAGACAAACACTGACACAGAAAGAGAGGGGTTACTTGAGTTCACCATTTTGAGCTGACTAAAGCCCCTGGCGTGTTCTGGAACATTCCACTAGACCTACAACACACACAGACAAAACTACAAAACAATCTCACACAGCCTTTCCTCTGTGTCACTGATTGACTAAAGTGATAAAACCAAAATCATAAAATTACTATACAAATCAGACCTGTTCACTTTTTTTATCTGAATGTTATGTGAGCAATTTGACTCTCAATGCCTCTGACTATAACTGCTTTTGTATTATTATTATTATTATTATTATTATTATTACATACTAGAACTGTCAGTTTGTGAGCATGAATATACATTGCATTGTGCAAGTGTTTCTGTGCGCCATATGGCATTGTAGCTGAAACGAGAGCCTGTGGGCTGTGCAGGTTGGCCCACCTGTAGAGATGATCTTTAAACAGAGAGATCAGGATAGGTCACACTTATCCACCCATTCATTTATCTCTCCATTCATCCATCTTTAAACAACCTGCTATAACAGAACAATCACATTCACAGCAGAGAAAAAAACAAAAAACATTTTTCTCTCAATTCATATAGCTTTACTGAGAAGACAAAACTGAGAAAAACTCAAATTTTCTCATCCATTAGTCCCCATTTTACCAGTCCTTATCCCTTTACACTTCTTTCTTGCCCTTACACGCACAGCTTTATCTTGTAATTTAATATGATGTTCTGTTAACTCTCACATTCAGCCACACCTCTCCTTTCTTTCTCTCTCCATTTTGCATTTCTCCTTTACTTGTTTCTCTCTCACCCTCCCTGTACTCTTCCAGCACCCTGTTCGTGGTATAAATGGTTGCCGTGGAAACTGCCTCCTCCAGTGAAATCTGGCTGTGGCAGAGACACTGATGGAAACTAATACAGAACGCTCTCTCTCTCCAATGGTCAAATACTTCTCTCCCCTAGCAACAGAGGCAGTCACAGCCCCCTCCTCTCTGCATCTCTGTTTCTCTTCTTTCACTCTCCCCCTCTGTCACCTTTTTTCCCTCACTGTCACTCTCTCAATCTCTCCTTCCCTTAGGCCGTCTACCTGCCCTCTGTCTCTGTCACACTGGTTCACTCTTACATTTTACCGCATTTCAGAAAAAACCCCCCAAAAAGGAACCAATAATGGGACAGACACAAAAACAAACAAACAAACAAAAAAAAAAAGAGTTGGACCGAAAATGAGACACACAGCTTTATCCTATTTTCATTACTACAATTCTGCAGATCTACGCTTTGGTAGTTTTGCCCATCTGTTTCACACAGCAAAGAGAGAGAGAGAGAGAGAGAGAGAGAGAGAGAGAGAGACAGGGGCGTTGGTTTTTACAGTGTTTTGCACGCCACAGCTCAAAAAGCAGCTCATAAAAATGCAGAACATAAAACAAACCAGCACTGCTTTACACCTCCACAGACCTAGTATTCACATTACCACCAAACTGACAAATCTCTTGCTGCTGACAACAAAACTGATGCTGGTGTCTGATTCATGTATGTTTTTAAATCACCTTATGCCGTTTTAAAAGGTTGATTCAGCCAAAAATCAACATGCCATAATTTATTAATCAAGCTCTCTGTTATGCTCCAAATCTCAGCAAACAATACAAATGGTTATTTTGATTCTTACACTACTGCAAATGCTGTTGTTCATAAATCTCACTTATATTAATTTTAATAGTTATTTGAGTAACTTTAATTTAATTATTTAATTTAAAATGAATTGTGTACATTTTAAGATTTTATTATTCTCTGCAATTTTTTATTTTTATTTAATTAAATTTTTGTATTAGTCATTTCATCATATTTGTTTCTAAACATCCATAGTTTTTATGTTTCACATGACTGATAAACATTCTTGAACAGGCTTGCACACGATGAATGCAAAACCTCAGCAGCAAGAATGGTTTCATTAAACAACCTCAGTTAAAGTGAGTTTTACCACAAAGACATCACAAACCCAATCATAAGGGTCAGTTCTTCAAAATCGAGATTAATGCACAATCTGAGAGCTGAATAAATAACCCTCCATTGATGTATGGTTTTCTTGAAAATATGGAATTTAAGAGTGCAATAAAAAATAGAAGTTGTCCAAATGAAGTTCTTTGCAATGCATATCACTAATCAAAAATTAAGTTTTAATGCATTTGAGATAGGACATTTACAAAAGATCTTTATTTAATATGAATTTTGGCATAAATGAAAATCAACAATTTTGACTCATGTATTTTTTGCAATTTTTACAACTATACCTGTGCTACTTAAGAACGGTTGTGTGGGTCAGGGTCTCATATATATGAAAATAATAGTATGGAATAATTTTTTTTAGGAGCTTAATAGAATTAAAAGATTGGTAATGTTCTGCTTTGTGTTTTACGGAAGAAAGATGGTTTGGAACAAAGAGAAACACTATATATTAAATAATATAGAATTTCCAATTTTTGGCTAAAATAATGTGTCAAAAAGCTAAGCAGCATCTCAGACTTGGCAGGTTGTGAAAGATTAGTAAATGAGACAGATAAACAGTGAATAAGAGAATGAAAGAGAGAGAAAGAGAGACTGAGAAAAAAAGAGAGAGCGAAAATCTAAAGAGGCTTATTTCATTCATTTCCAGTCTTTGCATTTGCAGTCATCATCAGAGACTTAATTAGAACAAATTGCTCTTTCATCACCCGAGTAATTGAACCCGTTTTGTCCTCTCTCCCTCCTTCTCTCCCTTTCATCTTATTGAAACTAAATTACTTTCATTATTTCACACACCTCCAGAAGTCACATCATCATTCCATCCAAGAGGGTTGAGCCTCGACCTAGACATCTGTGACCCTCAAGCGGAATTAATTAGGAAATTATATTTCATTAATTGTATCCAGGTTCCTACCTAAGACCTTGTGACAAAGGAAATGATCCCAGACAAAATGATAGAGAAGATTATTGCTGCCTTCATATCATGTACATCATATTCCACCACAAGAGTCTGTTTTATTGTCTACAATACACCGCATAAATTATATGGCTAGAAACACAAACCTACAGCATGACACAGTTTGTTATTCTAAGCATGTTCTTGATTCTGACTTGAAAGGTATTTTATCTTAATATGTTTTGCCCTGATGGTTGTGGTGATCCATTTATGGGCGCTTAAGAGTGTGTGCAGACATCTCTGAATAATAACCAACTCTATCTTCTACAGAAAGACAGGTGACTCTTCAATTATTTGGTGTGTGAGAAAGAGACTAGATGGACAAAATAAGAACGCAATCTAATATTCTGGATTAATTACCATGAGCGGACATCTCCACAGCGAGTGAGACAGAGTGTGCGTGTTTGTGTTGAAACGCTCTGAGCTGACCGTTATTAATATTCGTGTCCTAATCGAGTCATCTCTCTTTGCTTTCGCCACGCTCTCTCGGTCGCTGCTTTGTACTGAGCTTCTCTTTCTTGCCTTTGCAGATAACCTCCACATCCCCTCTGACTGTGTCATTTCCTCTTTCAGCTGATAAACTGGATTTATGCTTGATCTGGTCAGAGCTGTGGAAATCATTGTCACTCTCTTCTTCATCACTTAGCCGTGATAGGGCACCTGTGCAAGCTAAACGCATATAATCCAACATTAAAACCAGGGGATCCCACTGTGATCATACAGTGCAGCAGTTTTAAAGGAATAGTTCACCCTGAAATTGTGCATATTTTACTTACCCTAGTGTTGTTTCAGCTTTATTTTAATGTCTTTATTCAATGAAACACAAAATAAGACATGCAAACTAAATAAAATTAACTCATGTATAAAATTTAAACAGACTTAAAAAGCTCCAAAAACAGGAAAAAAAGTGCAATAATATCTATCTACTTTTTATTTATTACCTAGGACACCAGATTTATTCCTATAAATCCCTCAAATAATGTTATTACTTACAAATCATTTCCCCCTCCAGTCCAACATGCGGTTGAGCTTAAAATCTTAATTTTGGGTACATTAACACAATTTTTGAGTGGGCTGCTTCCATTATGAATTCATATCTACTGTTACTCAACATAACACAAAAAAGGCAGACTGTGGTATCATTTATTGCAGTGGTTTATGTGGTTTCTGAGTTGCTCCCTGAACTACTCAGCTAGGTTTCCTAAAGAAGCCTCATGTAGGTCATATTCCTTATATCCTGCATGACTGCAGCAGCTCGGATCAGCAAAAGAGGCCAACGCATAGGAGACTGCAGGGAAAGAAGCATGCAAGTGAAAGAATGATGTGAGACAGAAAAGACGAGAGTGATAGGGTAGATCAGCACAGGGGTTGATAGAGTGATAGATGGTCCTGAGGGGTAATATCAGTGAAACTGTGAAAGACAGTGTTAGAGTCCTGCCAGGACGCTCAGAGGAAAATTTCATTGCTCGGTGGTTGCTCTAGATCTGAAGACTTAATAATTCAGTTATGTTCGGTATCAACATAAACTACGCTCTTAATAATAAAGGTGCTAAAAGGTTCTTCACAGTGATGATGCAGAGGTATGATTATTGGTTTCACAAAGAACCATTCAGTCAGAGGTTCTTTAAATAACCATCTGTTTCTTAACTTTGTGTAATTCTTCTGCACCAAATAACCTTTTGTAAAACATAAAGCTTCTTCAAATGTTTGTGCAACATTTAGACAAAAAAAAGATCTCTATGGCTTCAGGAAACACTTTTATTTTAAAGAGTGTTTTATATA
>JAUYWG010000048.1:4077126-4094311 GCA_034779775.1 Enteromius afrohamiltoni
ATAATTTCAATATTATTGAAAGACAGAAAGAATGCAGAACAAAGCGTGGCTGGAAAACCACCATTTTATTTGCCCCCTCTCTCTCCTTCTCTGATGAATGTTTGCAGTCCAAGGTCAGGCTATTACATGCTGTGTGTGTGTGTGTTTGTGTGTGTGTGTGGAAGCCATTTTAAAGAGCCGTGAAGCAGCAGTCAGTAAGGCTAATACATTATTAATGAGAAACACTGGACCAAATACATGATCCTCAGCTAATGTTCAAACATCCTCCTCCTCGCTTTCACTCTGTCTGCCTCTTCTTCCCCTGCTCATTTCTGCCTACATATCAATGTCCTGTGCTTTCTTCACTGATCATTTCTCTGTTTAACATGTGAAAAGCTATTTTTGCATAAACCTGTTTGACTTTGGTGTAAATAACAAAATAAATTTAAGGGAACTAATTATAAAACAATGGTAAGGTTTGTGCTTGCAAATCTCACTCTTGTCTTTAACACAATGCTATGAGGGTATTGCAATTTAAATAATTCTGCTCTCTGGAAAAAGTTTGGATCCCTATAAATAATATTCTTATTATTAAAGTAACAGCAGCAAGTCATGTCACAAACTATTTAGCATGTGGAAATATTAATACTTGGGATTTGTTTAAATTCTAATCTCTAAAAAAATGAGCAATAGTAAATAATAAGAAGCAGCCACTGACTTTACAAAGAAACCACCAATGAAAGCCATATAAATTTGCCTTAGGACAGAAAAAGCATGAGCATCATAAATGTGAAATTAATTTTTGCAGCGGTTTCTCTAAGTACATAAATTGTGAGACAGGAATCTGATTTAATGAATGAGAATGATTTGCGTGGCTACATTAGCTCTCATTAAACCTTGGTGTAATTAGGAGGGGACCAGTGTACCACTAATGAAGATCGGAGGTCATTCAGTCACGCACACACATAGCCCTGGCATATGTGAACATGCTGCCCAGTCTGTTGTCTGCAATGTCCTTCGTTGCCATCGTTTTGCCGACATGGCTGCAGGCAATACTTCAATCGCCGCATGTGACCTACTTCTGCTTCCACGGAAATTGTCGCTGTACAGCTGTACTGGTCATTCAGTGGCTGCTACATCTATATCAGACCATTGGTTTACTCACAATGAGTGGTGGTTAACTATATGCTACCCAACTATATGCTCATTGCATTACCAAAAACTCATTGCATTATTAATGTTCATATCAACATCAGGTTTTTTCATAGGTAACAACGTCCATAAAATGTCTGGGAATTACCATCTTGTAATATGTCTTTCTTGCCTTCCATTGACCAGATTCACCCATTTAAAGAAGTAATTTAAATAACATATGTAGAAGTTTTCCTCTGGCCAACATATAGGCCGATTTTTATTAGTACATATTGTGTCAATCAACTTCGTAACATATCTCTTTCTATTTATCTATCAATTAATTAGTTCATTAAATTATAATAATTTAATTTATCTATTTATTCCTTTAAAGTATTTAGCAGATGACAACAAAAAAGGCAACAAAACCATTTAGGTCTTACCTCTGCATTCCTGCTCTGAGGGACGCTGAATATCTCCAGTCTGCACCGGGAGCTTTAGGCTGAGAAAGACAAAGACAAAAAAGAGAGAAAAAGAGATGACAGTAAGCACTGGGGTGGATCAAAAAAAACAATATCATCTCATTAATTAATCATGCTGGAGAGTAGTCATATGGTCCTCGGGCTTTTGAGGAAAGGGTTAGAGTTGGGTCAAGATTTCATTCATATCCTTTAACATACACATTTTTACCCTAACACAGACACACAAACATTAATGCCAATCATCCAAAACAAGATTTCAACCAACCATTCAAACAAATGAGATGAATCAGGGTCATAAAACCCTAAAGGAGCAGTAACAGAAGGGTTTGAACGAGTCTCCTCAGGGAGAAGGAATCTGATGCATATAGTTAAAAATGCACAAGGTGACTGAATGTCATGAAACCTTTCAAGAACATGTCTAGGTCATATTTCACTCCAAAATCAAAATAACAGAAACAAGACACTGCATCTTGCCTAAAAGGAAATGAAGCTTATTTTTGGTACCATAAAGACTTATGGACATTATTGTCAACAATGAGATTACGGAGGAAATGCTTGCTTGTAATTAAATGTCCCAAATCAAAAAACATCTTTAGATCCTAAAACAGAAATTCAGTCTCCACAAAAGCATAAAACGTATAAGTGAAAATGTAAAATAGATGGCATTTTCTTTTTGCAAACTTCGATTATAAAATACTAAAATCACAATCATTTACAATCACTGTAAAATATCCATGCATTTACAAGGCATCAGCTTGTTTTATGTTGCACAGATTTTCAGCTCTATCAATTTTTATATACAAAAAGGCAGACATGGCATCTGTGTTCCTTACCCACCCTTTTGTCACCCATTTTCCCTCTCACAAAACATCTCCTGGAGGACATTTATCAATGTGAAATCCAATTCAAAATGTAATCAGCAGGGCCTGCATTTCCTCCACACAACACATAAACACACATCCATCATACAACCCTAGCATGAACCTTTCAGCAATGCACCATGGTTGTAATTAAAATAAATAAATAAAATAAACGCAACAACAAACCTAGAGGGATTAAGATGTATGTAACCATCTGATAAACTAACTGTTCATAGTAAATTAGCATGTGCAGGAGTAAGCCTTTTGAAAAATACTTGGGTTAAATCCTTCAACAAAATTAAAGAGTTAACAGTGAGGGTTGCTGAGCAAAGAAACTGGTGAAGTGTTTTTATTCACCTCACATATCTTTGCTTTATCACTGTGTGTGAACCAGATAATGAGTTTAGTCTGATCTCGGCTCACCAGTGGTTCCTTACTCTTCCTTTCCTAATTTTCTCTCTCTTTCTCTCTCTCAGTTCCCTTCTGAGTGGACACACCTCACCTAGAAACAGCATTCGCACCCCTCCACCAACCAATCACAATCCTTTTGTCCTTTTCTTCCCAAACTGAACCAGCCAATCAGCCAGCAGAAACACAGAGCTCAGCTCCACTGCCACTTAATCACACACAGGGAGAACAAACATGACTGACATTTAATGAGAACAGTTGAAATAAGCCAGTAATTACTTCATAGATAAGAGGCACTCGCACAGAGAAACGATTTTCACAGCCAGTAATCCTTGAAACACTCACAACCCAAACAACAACACAACATAAATGCACTCAGTTTGTAAAGATGATCTCTGGTGAACTAACAGAGCAGATAGAGAAGGCTTCATTTGTAATAGATTTGGGGTCATACTAAGGCTCTGAAGCAAAGGCTTGCTGATAAGAAAATCATTTTGTCTGTAAGGAATGATGCACTACTCAGTGGGCAGCATGATTTCCCCTCAAAGTTATGTGTCTCTTATCTATCTATCCATTTATCAGAGAACCAATCATGATAACCTGTGTTGAAGGCTTAAAGATCTATCAATTGGTTTTGGTGGATGATGTCCAGCAAGAAGCTGTGTAACTAAACTGAAGCTAGACTGCAAAGTCTCTCTAGAGAGATTTAAGAGTGGGTACAGAGAAACTGGAGTGTTGTTTGAGCTTCACACCTCTAAATATAAACACACCCAGCTGTCCTGAAACAGCGCACTGCAGAACAGGCTGGAGAGAGGGAGGGCGAGAGAACAGGAGAGAGCGAAAGAGAGGAGAAAAACAGAGCTGCAAGGCTGATGCCAAGATAACTGAACCCTGATGAGGCCACTTTCTGAGAAAACAAACTCATGAGAATCAACATCTGAACTCTTTCTCATGAGGTTAACAACATGATGATCTACAACATCTGCTTCCTTCACTTACTCTGTCTCTGTCTTACTCTACATTTGGTAAATAGATGACTTATCTGGATATTAAAATGAGGGTAGTAAAAGTGTCAGGAAATCTATAAATCACTATTATAGATATATAATAATCTATAATCATCTATAATCTGAGTAATCAATAGTACTCATTACCAGGTAAATGCTTCTAAATTCTTATGGGATTCCAAATTCTTATGCTAATAAATTCATATTCATATTGGATGTTAGTTGGTTGCCTGGTGAATAAATTGTCATGAAGTGAAGGTATATGTTACCGTAAATCTGTGTCCAGTATTCATTACATACTAGATTCATTACATTACTAGATGTATGCAGCAGGTGGGATTTCCAGATTTCTGACTTACTGCTTGACTTGCTAAACTGTCATACAAAACTACTATCAAATTAAATAGCAAGCATGGGCAAATAAAATAATATTAGTCATAATCTGGCTAATGATCTGTGTTAATGGCACAGCAAGACTTTGAGCAACATAGGCCTGGTTACTCAGACAGAGATCGGGTCAAACTAGGATTAAGGCAATAGTTCAACTAAAACATTTAAGTAATTTTCATAAACAAAGAACTTAGAAAAAAAAACAATACTGGTGTGCATCTTGAGACAAAACAAAGCCACAGACATATTTTAAGATCAGTTAGTGCAAGCTCTTATTTACATTTTAGTCTGGGATTAGGACTAATGGACAAGTAAAATATAAAATTAAGAGTTCAATAGAATGATCAAACACTTATCTAAATTTGATTATTGAAAACTGACGTGTAAAATAAAATAAAAGGAAAGACAGTAACGCAGGAATCCTTCTGCACTCCAATAACTACCATCCTTGAGACCACCGGGTGGTCCCTACAGAACGCTTCTGTCTAAATTCATAACTGATGAAATGCATTTTGATGACAGTGGAAAGAGAGTCTGATACCCTAAATCATCATAACTGCACACGCACACATTCTGCAGTTCACACTGAAGGTTGCTGCTGTGAATTAATGAGGCACAAAAAGAAAATGCTCCAATATAACAGGATCCATTACTGAGCCCCGCTGTACACCAAGCTAAGCACCTGTTCTTTCCACTGCTGAAACAGGCCTGTAGCAGTACTGCAAAAAGTCAGCAATACCACTAGAAAGCTTCACTAAACTACATAAAACATAAAAATGTTTATATATGTATGTATAAGTCGAAAAGAAATTTAGAGTATGTTTTACTTGTGTCTCCTTGTAATAAATTTACATTTGCAATTTTCTTCAAACTCTTTTCACACCAATTTTGTATGTGAGTGTGTGTATTTGGAATCAAAACAACAACAACACATTATTGGGGCTACTCCAAAATCATCTACACATCTGAGGGTAAAAAGGTGCCACATTATTGCAGAGAAGAGAATTTCTCCCCTCTTTATGTATGGATGAGGCAGATAGATGGATGAGTCACTAAATGGATGCTATAACAGTGTGGGCACTGCACACACCTGTATTGCCGTAGCGTCGGGCATGCTCAGTCTGCGCACAAACTGTCCACTCTGTCCTGTGAAGAAACGGTCTGCCCCTGAGCCCCAAGTCCCACTCAACGGCCGGCCCGTATTGTAGAACATAAAAGTGTCACTTCCTGAGGTGGCGGTCAGGCAGGTCTTATAACAATATGTTTTGGTTAAAGAGCCATTTCCTCGGACCTCAATATAGTGTGGCTCCACTTTTAGGTCTCTCCGCATTACCGCAGACTGTTGCTGGACTGTGACCCCGCCAGCAGCTCCCCCACCTCCACCTGTGGCTCCACCTCCTCCACCACCTACAGCCCCTCCACCACTGCCTCCACAGTCCTTGGGTACCTTCTTCATTGTGGTCTTCTTTTTCTTCTTGGACCCACAGCAAGGTGAGCAGGAACAAGCGTCAGGTTGGCTGCAGTAGGCATGGCAGCGAACAATTGCTAGGACAAAGATGGTGAGCAAGAAAACGAAGGTGGTTGCACTCAGGGCAATGATAAGATAGAGGGTTACATGGGAGAATATCATTGTGCCGTGTGGCCTGATAATGCGTTTTGGGTCTGGGGCCACTTTGGGTGGGAGCTCCATAACGGCAATGTTGATTGTTGTAGATGCAGAGCGAGGAAGCAAACCATGATCTCGTACATGCACTGTGAGACTAAAGACTGTAGAATTGTCCTCATTTACTCGCCGTGTTGTGCGGATTTCACCTGTGTACTCGTGCACTTTAAACAAGTCCAATTCTGGGGGGTGATGGAGGCTGTATAGCAACCAGGCATTTTCTCCAGCATCCAAGTCCCAAGCCAGGACTCGTGAAACAAGGACTCCTGCCTCTGAGTTACGCAAAATAGTCTCTGTGGAGAGTGAGCCGTTTGCCGCTGGGCGAACAAATTGCGGGCTGTGGTCGTTGGAATCCATGATGTAAATATAAACAGTTGCCACTCTGCTCAAAGGTGGCACACCGTTGTCTTGAGCTTTAACCTGGAAGTGAAACTCACGCAACTTCTCGAAGTCAAACGATCGGAGTGCATACACCTCACCTGAGGCAGGTTTGACAGAAACATAAGAAGACACTGAAATACCATGGTTGTTGTCATTTAGGACGGTGTATGTGATGCGAGCATTCTCACTGGCATCAGGATCTGTTGCCTTGACGACGCACAAAGGTGCACTGGGTGCATTGTTTTCCGATACATAAACAGTGTATGAAGTCTGTTTAAAACGTGGTGGATTGTCGTTTACGTCTGCAACTTCTACTGGTACAGTCATTGATGATGAAAGAGGTGGCGTTCCACCATCTGTGGCTGTAACGGTGACGTTGTATGATGCTATTGTCTCCCGGTCCAGGAAGGCAGAGGTAACAATAGTGTAGTGGTTTCGGAATGATTTGATTTTAAAAGGTAGATTTGGGGGGATGATGTCCAAGCTGACCTGCTTGTTTTGCCCAGAGTCTTTGTCATTTATGCTTATTAAAGCCACCACAGTGTCTGCACGAGCGTCCTCCCGAACTGGACTGGAGAGAGAGGAGAGCACAATCTCAGGAGGGTTATCATTCACATCCAGCACCTCGACCACCACTTTACAGTGCACTGCTACGGCCCCTTGGCCTCTGTCTGCTGCCTGGATATACATCTCATAGCTGTTGGTTTCTTCATAGTCCACATTGCTTTTAACTCTGATTTCTCCACTGTCTGTGTCTACGGAAAACACCTGTCTCACTCTATCTGGCGTGTAGGAGCTAAATGAGTAATACACCTCCCCATTGGAGCCCTCATCTCTATCTGTGGCGTTTAATTTAATTACCAGCGCGCCAACAGGAGAGTTTTCCCGCAGTTTCACTTTGTATACTGAACTGCCGAAGACTGGCACGTTGTCATTGGTATCCAAGACGCGCACGTTGATTTTGGCTGTGCCTGAGCGCGGAGGAGATCCGCCGTCAGTAGCAGTGATTAGAAACTGGTGTGACTGCAAAAGCTCACGGTCGAAAGGCTTTTTCAGCACGAGCTCTATGTGTTTTCCGTCCGCAGGTGGTTTGGTTGAATCGAGCGCCAGGTGTTCGTTTGAGGTGAGGCGATAATGGCGCACGGAATTTGAGGCGTCGTCAGAATCCTGCGCGCCCTCAATGGAAAACCGCGCGCCTGGCTGTGCGCCCTCGGAGATCTCCAACTGGTACTCGTCTCGCGGGAAAAGCGGCGAGTTGTCATTTGCATCCAAAACCTCAACATCCACGTTGTGCTGTTCAAATGGGTTTTCTAACACCACGTCGAGACTAAGCGTGCAGGTGCCGCTGAATTCACAGAGCGTTTCGCGGTCAATCCGGTCGCTTATAACAAGCTTACCAGTTTTGTGGTTGATGCTGAAGTATCGCCTCGCACTGTCGGAGCTGATTCTGATCCGACGAGCCGAAAGCTTTCGCAGATCCAGCCCGAGATCCCGAACAAGATCACCAACGACAGTGCCGCTCTCCAGCTCCTCCTGAATGCTGTAGCGAATTTGTGCATTTGTAAGGACACTTAGTAAAACAATGAAGAAACATAAACAAAGAGGCACGTTCTTTTTTATGCAGCTACATCGCCCTGCAACAGCCATCGCAAGCTGGCAACATCCACAGACGGATTAAAAACTGCTTTCCGCCTTGACAGCTCCCCGCGCAACCGCTCCAAACCACGGCATCCAAAAAAACGGGCGGACTATGTGCAGGATGACCAAAGCCTCCGCTGCGCTGCCTTTTTAAACAGACATTTTCCTGCTTCATCCATGTTCTCTCTTTTGTTTGCGCCCCAGCTCTTTTTCTTCTCTCCTCTCCGCGAAGCTGACTCTTGTTTCCCCTCACAAGGGTGCTGCCTATCGCTCCCCCTCTTTCTCCTGTCCCCCTCCCTCACCCTGTGCTGTACAGGCGGGGGATGGGAGCAACGCGCTCTAACCAGCGCAGCTCACTGCATTTCAGCACCTCCGAACAAAAACACCGACAAGCCTATTAACAACCAGATGCGCCACGAAGAATAAAAAAACACAAGTATAGTTAGAAAATGGCGCTTTCTCTCGCCTTTTAAAAGAAATCGCATTGTTTTCAAAACATTCTCATTAATATCGATTTAAAACACGGCTGCATTCAATCACAGAGACTGTGCCACCGCCCTTTTTTCATTGTCTCCTCTTCTCAGCGCACAGCTAAGGTGACTAAATGGGATTCTATACAGAAAATTGCTCACATTGAATGTCATTCCACATACATACATGCGGGCGACGAATTATTTTTAATCACAACAACATTTGACTTTTAATAAACATATACATTTGATTTGCAATGTCCTGACCAGTTTATTGTCGCCTTTCATTTCAGAAAGCCATCTCAGGTCTCACTGTCTATGCATCGATACTGCTGACAGCCTTTAGAGTTAGCCGTCAGCATTCACTCGCTGGCCACTCACTCGCTCGTTCCTACTGTCCCCAAAACTGACAGATTAAATTGTCACCGATTACAAATTGAGCATCTCTGACTGCTTTGCCTCCCTCACACATTTCCTTCCACTCTCTCTCTCTCCTCTTTTGCTTTTACCATGGGGCTCATGCACTGGTTCATTTTTTAAATGTACAAAACTAACACAAAACGTTCTAAAGCAAGCCAGCACACCAACATTATGCCACTTTCCTCTTCTGTACCTGTGAACATAAAAAAAGTGCACACATACGCTACATGCAATTTAGCCATATATTTCCAGTTGATAACCAACAGAAAGCCAGAGGAATAAAAAAAATAAATAAAGCAAACGAAAAACAAAGTGATTTATCCAAACGATGCCACACGAGAAATTATGTATATGTATATATATGTAGAGTTAGGTATGCTCACGTTAAAGATGATGGTTCGATAAAGTGATTTTGAGCCACGGGACGCTCATTCACCAAACGCAGGCTTTTTTAAGTGTATGCACGGTTTCTAAAAGTGAGTGGAGATAGAAAGGCCCAGAGATAGTGGCTGTTTTCTACGCAAGCTAAAATAGTCTAAATAAATATTGAAATAGTCGATGATAATATCTACAAGTTATTAGTTTAAGACATCCAAAGAGCCATAACAAATTAAATACATAAAAAGCAAACTAAAATACCACATATTTCTAATACGGCTTGTGGGTCCATTTCTGTTCCAGGTCTTTCGATGCCAAGTTTCAAACGAATAACGGTACCTCAGAGGAACCAATAAAACTCTTTAATTAATCAAGGCCAGGCGGGAAGTTACATCAGACCGCCAACAGTCCTGACACTGTATCTGTTAATGTCCAGTGGGGCTATTAGATATCCATTGGAAGCTATAAACTCTCTCAGAGTTAGTGTATTTCTCTCTCTCTCTCTCTTTCTCCAGTCAGACATTAGCACACATCTCACACATCCGAGCCGCCAGCTCACGCTGTCTCTGGGCAGAAGTGACCAGACTATAGACTTTCACGGTGTTTTGCAATGTGACTACGATTGACTGTTTAATATGACTTGCAACGATGATGACCTGAACTCATGTAAATGCAATTAAAACAGGGAGCAGATAATGTTATCAGGTCTGTTGTGATAAGCACGAAAAATCGCCTAAGGCGGTCCTAAACACCTGCCTACCTTTTGCAGCCAAGACTTAAAGGTATGTGACTGCACAGAACTAAAGCCACACTAACAAATATTTACTTAATAAAAAAAAAGTGACAAATAGAGGTGCTATTTGACGACAAGTGATGTCTGGCAGGCTTTGCATAGCAGTGCTATGTTTAGGTTGATGTTTAGACACAATGACCTAGAAAAACCTGGTACTTTGACTCAAAAAGCCACAGGGCGAGTAAAAGCTCGCCCACATCCTCTCTCGCCTTAGCTCGCCTCTGGAGAATCCGCGCACCCACGACAAGACAGAACGCAGCGACGCACTCTGCTCAGAACTTAAACTACCCGATCTAATGAAACACACAGAGGTTATCTATGACACCATATTTTTTCGAAAAATATTTAAAGAATTCCTAGCTTTGAAAAACTCTCAATCGTAGCTGTAATTTTATTAATTTTATCCCTTCCGTTAATGTAAATGGCCATTTTGACTTTACCCCCAAATAAAATGTAACAAGTGACACTATTTTGTTTTTGAACACATATAAAGTCCAAAATAAAAGTTTGCATGAAACGTCTCATTAAAAAATGAAAGTTTTTGCACAACATCAAATAAAGTCTAAAGTCTTGAACACTTCAAAAAATATAAAAAATTGTCTCTCTCTGAGAAAAAAGGACACTCATTGCTAAAATCTGGATTTAAAACAGAAATAAAAGCATTAAGAGCGAGAGAGAAGAAAAGGAGGATAAAAAAGTAATAAGCAATAAGTCACAGAACTTGTGTGTATATCACCAAACAAATTCGCAACAGAGCTATTTATACTGTTGTTACTGTAAATGGTTTTATTGCATTCGATGCAAACTGTGAAAGGAAAACCACAGGCAACTATTCAATTATTAAAAATTTATTTGAACATTCAAAGTCACCAAATGCATTCTTGTGCATTTTGCTTAGCAAAGGTGAGCTCTGACTGCGCTGCCCTGACATTTCACAGACGCTCCCCGCGGGACACACACGGCTGTTTACGCCCATTTCAAAGAGGAGGAAGGGGAAAAAATGCAATAATCTCGCCAATTATGCACGCAAGCTGATCCAAACACCTGGCCTTTCCTTCGACGTCTGTCTAGCACACGCACACACATTCTCTCACTGTCGTTTTCTGTCTCTCATTGTGCTGTGATGCGTTTGTACAACATTGACATCTCCCTGTCTTACCTGTTGGGAGCATCCATCTGCTGCTAATTGTTCACCCCTCTCTCGGGGTTTTAGATTAAGTTATCTCTCCTACTTTGTTTTCAGACGGACACCTGTCAAGCTCAACAAAAAGATGCTTTCTTGCAACTGCTGAAGTCAACTTTTATGCAAATCAGTGTCTCAAATGTAAGGTGATGGATTAATATTTCTTTATTGGGAGCTTTTGTAATACAAAAAATAATAAAACACTTCATTCTGCAATTCTCATCGACCACCCTAAACCATTACTTACTTTACTCTGTAATTTGTCTGAATAATTTTACACATTAACTTCAACTTACTCAGATTTTCTTAGCTAGATGCAAACATAACATGCACACATTTTTTTTAAAGCAATTAAACGTAGAACTTATCATTTTACTTAGATCTTGTCACTTCTCTGTATCAGAGTCACTGTTAGATATTAATTCCCATCTTTACTCACTCATTATAAATGACATTACAGTGCAGTTATTGGCCTTTTAAAAAGACATTCATAAGACTGCAATAATAGCTGTTATGCACAGTTTTGCAGGCCCAGCTTTAAGACTGTCACACTGTTGTTAAAGTTCATGACATTCATGAGAGACACTTCTCTATTCATGTGTTGAACTGCCCTAACATTTCTTTATGAAATGAGGGTCATAGGAGCGCATGAGTCAGTCTGTCTAAAAATTGTATGTGAGTCAGTTTTGTGACTTCTGTTTGCCTGGGCTTCCCCTCTTCATTGTCACACTGCTCAGGGCCATGAGTGATGACCCCACTGCACTCATCATTCACAGTAAAAGATGACATCATCAGAAGAACACAATGTAAATCATTACATATCTGATACAACTAGAGATATTTGCTCAACATTTAAATTTGTATTGTATAGTTGTATGTTAACAACTTTGTATATTTGTACAGATTAAAACAATAATACAATAAGAAATTAATAAATTACAGTACAGATTAAATTAATAATTTGCTATATTGTGAGCTATCATCCCCTTCCTTACCTATCATCCATTTTAGTATTTTATTTCTAGGAGACCTGAATATTAATAAGCTGAAAGACCAAAAAGCAGCAATCGCTCAGGGTGTGTCAGAATGAAATGGTCATTGACAAACATAGGACGGGTAAAGTCAGACCTCTATGGGTACAAAGAAGAACTGCAGGTCTGCACAACTCACATCAAAAAGCATGTGGTCAAAGCCGCAATGGGATGGAATAAAATACATTTCTTTTTTTTTGCAAATCTCTAAACATTGTTATGCTCTTATCCTCAATACATGTTTCTCGGGCAGTGTGATTTAGTATCTTTAAAAAATCTGCTCCTTTTCAGATACCCTTAAATAATGGCTTAAATATACAACAAACTGACATATCCTGATTAATCATGAAACCACTCAAATTTAAAGTGAAAATTTAGAGGCAAGGGTGAGTGAGAGAGGGAAAATTATATGTATCCTTTCAATCTTTCGACCTTGGTAAACTCCACAGAGTATGCACACACAAAAAAAAAATGTGTGGAAAAATTACATTCAGAAACATTCAGTAACAAAAAAAAAACACCAAGAAACTAAATATTACATTTAAAAAATAAATAAATTAATAAAATAGTGAAAAATTAAACTCTTATTGTAAAACATGCTCAAAAAATGTATTTACAATTTCAAAAAGATGTTTTATTTAACTATAATTAAACTAAATCACAGTCAGAACACACGTCTACATTCGTTCTCTAATAATCAAAACTCCCAAGATAGGAGTTACTAATCATAGCCTGGATTTTCAAAAAAGCATTTAAACTTCTAGTACATCTTCAAAAGGACATTTTTGGGACAGCAGAATAAATAAAACATTCAGAATTCTCTGATCTATTCTCTGCAGGCACAGCTAAATGGACTCAAAACGCTCTCTGCTTCTGTAAACCAACGTGATCCCCGGATCTGTGATCCCAAAGCATGTGTAATTTCTCCTCCATTACATTTCTCTGTCAGAGAACAGCCCATGATTTTCCTAAACACAAAACAAGTCAACCTCCGGGACCTTGATAAACCCTGCTGCCTCAGCACTGGCTGCCCTTCAGAAGCCTGATTCTAAAACAGACACCCGTGGAGGTGAAACAAAGCTATCAGGCATTGCAGACAAGCCTCGGTAGTCCTCTGCACAGACAGAGCTGCAAAGCCACTACTGAGAACCCCATAAATGCTGTGTATGTGTGTGAAAGCAAGAACAAATCAAGCAGCCAGGTTTTCCACTATTTTTCTCTCTTTGTTTTTGTTCTAGTCAGTCGATATTCAGTGCTTAGGACAGACAAATAACAATATTTTTCAGAAAGAACAGGGTAAGTGGTTTTCAAGGGAAAAATACCAAAGCAACAGTTTTAATTTTGTAATATAAAATCTCTGTATTTTAAAATCAAATATAATATATTTATTTATAACACAGACAGATTTTAAAGCAAAACTGCTAAAATCGTACTCCAAAACTTTATTTACGGTACAATTTTGAAAAACAATTCATTTTCAGCACATTACTTGCACAGTACACATAACAGTTCGGTGGCTTCAAGATTGATTTATTTAGAAAGTCAATAATAAAAAACAATAATAAAAATAACAAATGCTGCTGCCTAGGCTTCAACCTTCATTACATTGTGGCTTTCAAAGAGTTTTGCAAAGACAAATGTCCAGGTTTGTGTGTCCTACAGTTAACTCCTCCCATGCCCCTATAAGCTAATATATGCACCAGACTTGGCTTATGAAACTAAATCTAAATTATAATACTAGAGCACAAAATGTATTTTTGTTAGCAACAAAATGTATTTTTGTTAGCTACTTTGTTGGAAATGAGGTTATAATAAATAAATAAACATAACATGGAAACAAAAACATTCTGGGCTTTTATTAAAAACATGCAGGATTTACTTCCTGAAAGCACTACTGGAGCTAATGTGCCCACCATGACCCATGCTTCATCATCTTTTCCTGTTCTTTGTCTCTCCCTCTCTTTCTTCCCCTCTGTCTCTCAATGAGCCTATGATAAATTCTGTCATGTTTAATCAGTGGCTAAACTTCGAGCGGCTGCTGTTTCTCCACCCACACTCCTGAGAGTGAATTAATTCAGCAAATCAGGTTTTTATTGTCTCCTCGACACCCTCATTCGTTTGTCTGATGCCACCTGCTTCCCCTTTTAGTCCCTTTTTTCATAAACATTGTCCAAATCTAATGTTTCTCTTCCGTTCATTTACCGTACCAGCTCACCACACCCTTTCTGCTAACACAGAGTCTGCACGCTCTTTCACGTTTTCTCTCCCCCTCGCATTCTCTGTCTCTCTCTCACTGTGTGTGTGTGTGGGTGTGGCAAAATGCAGCATTGGCTGGTTGTAAAGAAACAGAGTCACCATGACAACCTGAAGATGAAGGGATAAGGAAAGACTTAGTGCCAAGATCACAATGTAACATCATTATGGCTCGTGTTTGGACAGGAAGTGAGGGAGACAGAAGTAAAGGGAACAAAAGACACATATGTTACTTAAATAACAGCTGGTCCATGATTGTTAAAATAATGTAAATAATGTGCTCTGTCTCATAACTGAAATGATGGAGCAAAATATTTAAATATTTTATTGTTTGTTTCATTGCAAACCAACTTCAGGGAGTTAGGGGTACTACAAACCTAACCAAACAGCTATTTATTGCCAATTCTATTCAAACTGTTTAAGGCTAAATACAATAAATATTCTGTACTAAGATAACCATGCAATAAAATGTTTTAATTTGATTCTGCAAACATTGTTAAATCAGAGTTACAAATTGATATGAACTAATTGATAGATAGAGTTGAAATGCACTAACTCAGTAAAACATTTTAGCAACTGACAGTTGCACTACATATGCAATTCAACATGTTTTGCTTTACCATTCTCATTCTTGCGAGTCATAATACAAGGAAGAATCGGAAGGGAAAGTTCTAATGCTGTGGTCTTGACAAAAGGTTTAAATTATTTAACTGCAAAGGAATATATTGTGAATAATAAATCTATCTTGCAGCACAACTGATGTTGAATTCAGTTTCTCCTTATACAAGTTGTCCTCTGCATTAAGACACATTACTGAAATGTAAAGCAATTAGCTGAACTGTATCTTGGTAATGTGATTATGAAATCAATTTAATGATCTGTACAAGTCAGAGTCAGTGTAGGACTGTAATGAAACCTTTTGCTGCTGACAACTGCTGGTCAACAAATATCAAATGCGGAACCTCTGCTCACATAAGCAAACTATCACAAACACACGCATATACAGCTCACTCTATAAACAGCATGACTGTGTTTGCGGTTGTTGTCACAGTGACTCTTGTCGTCAGCAGAACTGGAGCACAGGGTGGGGCTTTGGTGTGATTGACAGTGATGATGTCAGAACTATGAGCTCAGCCTGCAAACCATGGGCTCCTGCAGCGCAGAACGGAAAATTACCGGCCCTTCCCCCCACTACCCATGTCCCATCTCTCTCCCTCTGCTTGGATTTTCCCTCTACCTTTTATCCCATCTCTCCTTCCTCAACACCCCCACTCTCCTCCCTTTCTCTATCCCTCTTTTTCTCTCTCCCATCCCCCTCTCGTTCTCCCACACAACATGCATCCGCTTAGAAGGAAAATCTCAGCCAGTGCAGAGACAAAAATAGTGCTGAATTCTGCTTTGTGTTGTTCTGCTTAACACAAGAAAACACAGCAAAACACAAACCTGCAGCTCTACTGTCAAGCATTATATGAAATAATGTATGTGTATATTATATATAAATATGTATCAGATACAAACACAGCAATGACCTGAAAGCATATGATATAGAGAAAGCATCCAACTGGCCATTAACAATATCAAACTATGCAAAAAATAAAACATGTTTAAGTTGCGAATGAGACAGCACTATATATAGGGATGCAAGAAAGCCCTTCTCTAAATTATAGGCTATAGACACAATCTGTATTGCTCCCACCCTGCTGAGAGGCCTCAGCTGCAAAGAGAGACAGTGTGTGGCTAGACTGCAGTTGAAATTCTAATCTACTGAACCCTGTTTACAGAGTGAATTTAAATGAAATGGCTTCTAAAATGATTGAAAAGCATGCAATGATGTTGAAAAGGAGCAACACCAGTAGCAAGTACTGCCTGCAGTAAGTGAAAACAAAAAGTGAGAGCAATAAAATGTGTTCCGTGAGATAGCATTGCCAAATTGAAGCAAATTTGTTTTTGCTGTTTATGTGCCAGAGATCATCCAAGGGGAGCACAGAAGCTGGGCATGGCCTCCTTAACCAACATGACCCAGGCAGCAAAAATCTGCTCCACATGACAGCTGTCTGACTCATATTCAGACCTAGAAACAAACGAAGTAATCTCTGCATACTACAAGTGGCCAGAACTGGGGAGAAAAAAAAAAGCAATAAAAAAAATCTAATTAAATGACAATAAAATATTAAACGTTTGCCAGAAAACCCCTTGAAATTGATCTGTATAGTTTGGCCAAACATAAAATGTGCTATTCCATATAGGCATCATAAAAAATGACTGCTCAATTCAGTACATTTGCTTCTGGGCAGATTCAAACTATGCTTATCAGTGTGTTTCAGCACCATGGAGAGCTACCAGTCTCAGGCAAATTAAAAGGCCCATGAATATGCAGCAGTAAGGAACTCAAAACAAGATTGGGACTATGTAAAAGAATACATAGGATGATATTTTAACTGGACATATAGACTCCCCCCCGCCATACATGCTTACCTTCTCTTTATTGGGGAGTGTTTGTGTTCTTGTAAAAGTGTCTCCTCCATTAATACTGATCAGTTCTGCATCTGCAGGAGGAAATGACGCAGGGAAAACCACTACGTCACTCTTCAGTGTGTCAGAGCTAAAACACACATCATACTGCTGAGTAGATTTGGAGTAGGACCAGCTCCCGTCAGGGTGAGTGGTGATCATCGGGGCGCTGTACCTGCCCAAACTGCTGTCTGTCCTGTGACATTT
>JAUYWG010000048.1:4112983-4124914 GCA_034779775.1 Enteromius afrohamiltoni
TTGCCTTTTTGGCATAAAAGAAAAATCAATAATTTTGACCCATACAATGTATTCTATGCTACAAATATACCTGTGCTATTAATGAGGGTCACACCCAGGGTTACAACAGTAATATATTTCATATAAAATATATAATTAAAAATATTTGATATAAATGGATATACATTGATGGATAAACTCTAATATCTTCCTAGAAAAAAAAAATAAAAATTCATTTTAAATTACTTAATGTTACAATAAAAAGAGATTTAATAAATGCATTTACGCATATAATTGAATGAACAGCTACAGTGTGCTTCAACGTTTGTGAGTTCGGTATAAAAACAAAGGAATATAAAGAGAGAAAATGTTTCTGTTTGTGCATGAAAAATAAAGTCCTTTCAATCCCATAAATAGGCTTTTTAGGTAATAAGGCTTAAGCAGCATGTGATGAAACAGCTTCTGCTGAAAGATGCACTGGAGCTCACATTGACCAAAAGCTCTGATTGGCTGCTGACATACACTGCAACAGCTAATTCATTACCTGATTGGTCAAGTACACTCTGTTTAATGCTCCTGGCTATTTGATTGGGCGAGGTGTTACTGTGCACAGTTCTGCTGGTGAGAGTGGTGATTGTAGCAGATTCATGTCTATCAGACTCTCAAGAGAATAATCGACCAATGAGGTTTGAGTATTGATTTACATTTCGCCTGGTTTTGTTCACAGATGTATCAGCCACACCCTCAGAAAAACCAGCAATGAGGAGAGGGTGTTTCACAAGGACAGATGCATAAATCAAACACACACACACACACACACACACACACACACAAGCTGATGTAAATAGGTCATCACCTATTAAACCAAATCAATTCCGACACACTAACACACATTGAAACAGAAAGAATGAATCACATATTGACAAACACTGCTAAAGTGTAAACTGGTGGCAGCGTTTTGTATACAAAGGCTAGTGCAAGCACACACATACATTAAATCCACCCAAAACACACACAATAAATCATTACACTGATCTGCCACCAGGTGGAGATTTTCATTCATGAGTCAGTTGTGGAACAATGAAACCAAGGCGCTCTCTCACAGTAACACACACACCTCTCTCTCACACTCCATGTCAGAGGAAATGAAAATGCAGCTGGCATAATGTTAAGACAGAAGAGAATCCACTCAGCAAAGGCAGAACAATCTGATAACACGCATATCACAAATCTAGGCTCAAGTATTTGTACATTACACAGTTTAAGGAATGATTTCATGAAATCAGTTTGTAGTCACAAACATGTATGTGTATATATATATCGGACAAAATGTGCATATAATGCCATACATTATTGTATGCTGGATATTGTATACACAGTGTAGTAATCTAGTGACCTGCTGTTGTGATAAACCCCTATTCTCTCGAAAATCCATTAACCTGCAAAACTTGGACTGAAAATATAATCCAGCCGCTCCCTACGCATGCGACCTAATTATTCAGAAACACAAAAAATAATTAATGTATATCCTCAGTGTTTTGCGTGTGTGATTATGGATTGTGTGTAAACAGTGGTGTGCAGATTTCTATGCAAAGGTTAACAGGAGAATGAAGTAGTGCTGCGGGCGAGTGTGTGCTGGGGTACTGCAGAATGACATCAGCAAGAACGCTTATGGGACGTTTCCAGTTGGACAGAACAGAACCTGGTGTTCCAAAAGATCTGTTCTATATTTAACCTTCTCTCCCCCCCACACACACAAACTAAACATCTTTCACTCTCCTCATCAAAACTTAATTTCACTTGGTCTCATGCATTATCAACAACTTCATATCCTAATTCTTTTATAGCCACTTTAGCTATCTTTCTATCTACTACTATCTAAAAAAAAGATAAAGAAATAGTGTTCTTACCTTGAGTGTGCTCTGGAGACGCAGCATATGCATAGAAAACGCAATAAAAAAGAGAGAAGAAGAGAAAGGAGCAGAGGTTAGTGCTTTACTTTTATTAAAGAATTATCCTGTAATGCACACATTTCCGATGTGAGATCCGGTCAGAGGCCCAGCTGTGCTCAAACACACAGATGGACGTTTGGAGTTTTCCTTAAGGAGACCTACAGACCTACAAAAATAACAATTGTTTATTGTATGTGGGTTAAAATTGCATGCAATACCAACTTAAATATTTAAAAGTGTGATATGAGATATTTAGATTTAATATTTCAAGGCACCTAAGTCAAACAACGTGGCCACCATGTACTTACCATTGTTATTTACATCTGTAATTACTGTTGCTAAAAATAATGTTATGTTTACATATTTTGTTATTACATAAATAAATTAATTAATTAATAAATATATATCAAACAAAAGATTAAAGCTAGAGAGAGAGAGAGAGAGAGAGAGAGAGAGAGAGAAAGAAAGAGATTTTATAACTGTATCTGAGATGAGCACATAGATGTTATTGGGAAAGCATTATAAAAGTCAAAGCATCAACAGACTGAGAGGCTCTAAATATGCCAAACCTTTATAAACATATACACATTTCAGCCTCCTAGCCTACTGGAAAGGCTTCTTGGAAAGTAAATGTTTTTGTAAACAATTACAGCAGATCAGCTCTGCAAACTTGAAAACTCACTGGTGCAGTTTTTGGCTCAAAAACCAAATATGCATTATAACAATAATCCAAGTGACTAAAAAAAGGGCAAAGAGCAAATGCACCATTAATATTAATGCCTGTGACTCTCAAAGATAAACTGTGCATGTAAAAACAACAAAAAAAGTCCAAGGCCAAGGAAGAGAGACACAGTGTGACAAAAGGAGGAAATGAAAATGGATAAAAACAGCAAAAAGGATAACAGACTGAGCGGACCAGTCACACAGACATGAAAAAAAAGAAAAGAAAGAAGAGCAGAATGAAAGAATGAGGTTAGTGAGGGAGTGAATTAAAGAAAGATAAAGGGAAATTAAACAGGGATTAAGTGGTGGAGAAAGAGTGAGAGGAAAACAAGATAAAAGAAGTGTGTGAGAACCAAATTAAACAGTGAGAAAATTAATTGTTACAGTTTTTAGCAGCTCCCGATGGACTCTGTAAATGTATGTGTATTGCACGTGTGAATGACAGGTTTTTTGCATGCTGGATAAAGTTCTTTCCCCCTTTAGACCACTGTAAAGCTGATGACTTTCCTCTGTAATCCCATTAGAAAGCTCGTAGTTGGATTACTGTCTCCCTGGTTTTACTGACAGGCCTAATACAACAGGACACATCAACACCACCGGAACCACGGCAAACGTGTTGGACCAGATTAACATCAAAACACCTGAGCTACCGAATGCATGGTTCAGACTCTGCCATGCAGACTCTCTCTAAAGCGATTCGGAAAATATTGACACTTATGGCATGGCAGAGTGATTCTGAAGAGCGCAAGGTCACAGCTAACTTGCGTATTCCCTAATGAGAACTCAAGCATGCTAAACACAATTAGCCACATCAGTGTTTATTATTAACTGACAAAATTAATGAAATGCTTTTCTGTCTTCTTGATAATGTCTGAAATAACACTGCTACAGTGTTTTCTGCAGCTTATTCAGAAAACACAGAAACAGTATGAGACATTTTGGATCAGACATTTTTAGCCTTTAAAAACCCAACAGATTTTCTGCAAAATAGAAATCAGACTGTCATTTATTCTATAAACCATTTACAGATCCCCAATGGTTTACAGACCTGGTCAGTGCTTTCAACCCTTTGCACGCAAAACTAATCATACAGGGGGAAAAAAATCATGTCCTGCTGAACCCACAGGCAGAATGGTGACTTAACCTCACTGTCACCCTCAGCTACATGACCACATTACACCCAGTGCTCTGATTACCTTTAGTAAAGGTCACAGACCATCAAACTCACATGCACTGACAAAGACAGTGCCATCACGCATACTAGCACTATACTATTTGTTTATAATTATGCTATCTGTACTAGCATTGTTATTACTAGTGAGTTTCATGGTAAGTGACCTTTACTGAAGGTAATCAGCAATCACATAAAGACATACAAATGATAAACCATTAAAGGTCTCATGTGCATTTATAATTATTAGGAAGGGCAGAAAGAGTGAGAGAGAATGGGATTAAGGCATAATTCCGAGCACCCAAAAAAATAACATCACACTAAAACATTCAAACATCACCATCAAACACTGAACAAATATGATATGCAGTTACAGATGTGTATCTCACACACAAATACACACACAAGTGGAGAGTTTAGATCCACACCACGAATGTTATAATGAGAGCAATTACAAGGAACAGAAGTGATAAAAATGAAAAAGAGATTGAAGTAGTAAAAAAACATGAAGGAAAAGATAATGGACAAAAGCAAATCTGACACTGATTCAGAACCTGAGCTACTCTGAATGTCTTTCACGGCTGACACACACACACACACTCTTTCAGAGGAAGCAGCTGCAGAAGGATGTGGCTAGAATCCCTCTCAGATCTAATGAACACACACATACACACACACAGAGCAGCAGAAGCACAGAAAAACCATGCTAATTCCCTGCACCTGCATGCCAACCACCATTATTCTAAAAAGTAAAACCACAACAAACACGGTTGCTGCATTGATGAAAAGTTACAAATAACCAGGCTAATATGGACATAAAACGTGAGCTCTACTGATTTAGGCAGAATTACCATACTAGAATTCATGTTTTCCATCCCTAGTGCTCTTTAATAAAATATTCTATTTAATCTTAATGATAGTTTTAGCAACCAGAAAGAGTACTGTCAGCTGTTTAAGCCACTTCACTACATATAAATTTATGCAGTAGATTTCCATAGATTTTCCATAGATTAAAGTCAGCGCAGAAAACAAAGTTCTTTCAGGATGTACAAAAAGACATTAAAAAGCAATATTAAAAGCAGATTTAAACAAATAAATTGTATTTTTAACCATTTGCCAAAACTAAAATTAAATAATTAAATGTGAAACTTTACAATAAACATTAAAAGAAAAAAGCTGCATCACAAATGCATAATAATCAAACTGAGATATATGTATCAATCCAAAATCCATAATTAGGCAGTGTGAACAAAAACATATTAATACAAAACAAACAGAACAATTAATGCTACTGAATAAATTAAGAGATGCAGCTTACAAGGTTATCCACACAAAACCTCTTTAAAAAAAAACAAAAAAAAAAGAAAGAAGACAGAGAATTCAGCCATATTTAAGCTGTAGTCAGTGAACAGACTAAATTATTCACATCGTGCTGGCCTACATCTTCCAGGCAAATGTCTGTGTGTGTGTGTGTGTGTGTTCATGTGTGAGAGATGCAAGGATGCTGTTCGGACTCAAACGCGCTCCTAAATTCACAGCGACACTAAAAGCTTCTGTGAAATCCCCAAAAGAACAACTCTCGCTGGAGAGAAGTCACTGTGCTAGAGAATAAAAACTGTGACAAAAAATACTGGAAGTCTAAAGAGCAGACCGTCAGACTTTTTCTGTATTGTAGAATATTTCACACAAAATCATAACAAGTGTGTATATACCATCGCAAAGGTTTCTCCTCAAAATTATGCCTTCACACAATATTGGGCAGATTTCAAACAAGCACATAGATTTATAAACACACACACACACCAGAGTCTGTGCAAAGTTCATGCTATAAATCCCAAAGGGCATAGTAGTGTGTATATGCCCAGTTTCATACATAATGCTTACAGATGACATTCTCTCACATTAACACATGTAAGAGATGTTTCTCTTTTGTTTGTGTATAGAACATGCATGAGACATCCATGATGCTTAATGACTGATACACACCCACCCACATACATAAGGCTTGTGTTTGACATGCATGCATGAGTCACTGTCCAAATGTCTTTGCCACTCACAAAACACACATACCCAGATGACCACGAAAACAGCACTGGCTGCCATTTTTACATGTTCTTCATTTGTGTACTGGGTAAGCTCCAAATAAGAGTTGCTTTGGCGAGTATATTATTGCAGGACTGTTCATTATCGGGAAGAATAACAAACATTAGAAATAAACATCATCACTCACTTTCTCTCCACTATCTTTTCTGTCTCTGTGTGTGTGTGTATTTATGATGTGCCTCTGTTTTCTTCTTGTGCATTAGGAATTTACAGTAGGGGTCTAAATCTAGTTGTGTGCACTCATGGCTGTTAACAAGCACTCAATTCACATGACACAGTGAATGAGTCTTGTTTCTCGGGGTACTTGCTTCAAAGCCCCTCCCTTAGGCCAGACACACACACACACACACACACACACACACACAGAAGGATTCTGTTTGAATGAAAGTGAATGTAGGAGAACCTTTAGCATGCTTTAGCTTTCACATGGAAACAGCTTGCCACTGACACTGACTGCCTGTTAGCTAATCTTTCAGATGTTTGGCATGATATCTGTTTACTACAGAAAAAAAGAGCATGATACAGACGCTGAGGTTGCTATCGCTTTTAATAAGAGCATATCTTGTTGTTCTATGAATACTTTCAAAATGGCTGCTGTCTCTGACGAACACACATACATGAAACTGTTCTTAGCATGCGTACACACACACACACAAGTGGAGATGAGTCACAGTTCTTCCTCCTCCTCCTCCTCCTCCACGCTTTCACGTCAAGTCTCTCTCTCATTATCATCCTGAACAGAACTAAATATATTATTGAGCCTTTAAAGAAAACATAAAAAATTAACGTTGAATAATGTTTAATAAATTATTTCTCCATCATATTCTGGATGCCAAAGAAAATGAAACAAATTACTTTTTCACTGTAAATATTTGGATTTGAGCTAGGCCATACGGAAATGTGATACATGGACACACATACAGTATATAAAAAAAATAGTGAATGTATGCACACATATCTGTAGTTCCGATGTTTCCTGAAGATATATATGATAAAGTATATGTACCAACATGTGGGTAACATGTTTTTGAGGTTACTTTTACATTTTTTAAAAAGTGTACTTACATATAATATAGCACCCTATTAATATAAATTGAAAGGCCACTTAAGTATACTCATACTGTTAAGTATACTGTTTTTTTAACACTTCTTTGCTCTTAAAAAATGCATTTTGAAATGATATCTAAGCTACATAATTGTGCATTTAATTTTTTTTTTTTTAAGTGATTTAAGGAAAAAAAAGTTTAACTATTTAATATACAAAAGAACATGCAAAATAGAACGATTCTATTTTAGATTGAGAGTGTTGCCATTATTACTTTTGTTAATATATTTTAAATGTGTTTTTTTTCTGTATAACATATGCTGTGTATAGGCCTCTACTGGCTATATACTGCAGCCATTTGTGCTGTTTATCAGAGCGAGTATTGCGTTTAGTAAGAAAATGTTGAAATTGTGCTACTTTTAAAAAACATTAATCAATTAGAACTTAAAATATAAATGATTTGAAGGACAATATGTAGTTTGTTCATTAGCACATAATCTTATCAGGACTTTGTGGAAACGTACATAGTGTTGTACATTGTAGTGTTCATTTTTGATATCATGTTTTTTTTTTTCACGTGTTTATTGTTTACTTCACTGTCACTGTTACTTCACTGTTTTTATCGTCATAACAAGAAAGGCATCCACACCACTGTTCTTTATGCCCTTTCTGTGTCGATGTTTAAGGATGGGTCTTGGTTTTGAAGAACCTGCATTAGTTTTGAGTAATTGACAGCATGTTAAGCTTGTGTTGAAGAGATAGTTATCCCAGAAATTAAAGTTCTGTCATACTTTATTCACTCTTAAGTTATCTCCAAAACCCAAATACAATTATGTTAAATGAAAAATTATAGTTTCTGTTTCTCCAGAGGCCTGTTCCATAAAACAAGTTTACCAAATAAGCCAGGCTTATTTCAGTTAGTCTGACTTATTGTTTAACAAATCTACTGACAATAAGCCTGACTAACCAAAATAAGCCTGGCTTGTATTCTAATCTTGTTTTATGGAACAGGTACCAGTTGAAGTACATGCAACCAACAAAAGGCCCTAAATGTGTTGTATAACTGATCCATATTAAAGTGGTTTAATCCAAGTCTTCTGAAGTCTTCAATGCTATTGCTTTATACAACAAAGTAATTGGTTTCAATTAATATTAATTGCATTCAAACAATGATCACATCATTGTGACATATGAGAGCAAATGTGGTTTATTTTAATGACATTAAATTCGATTTCATGTAATACATTACACTGTCTCACAAGACTTGGATTAAATTACCTTTATTGCCTTTTAGGATCTTCAACGTTTTTGTTTGACTTTCATGGAGGGATAGAAAACTCTCAGGTTTGAGGATAAAATCATCTTAGTTTGCATTTTAAAGATACAGATAAAGTGGTTGGAGAGTGAGTAACTGATGACAGAATATTTTTTCTTTTTTTTAGAACAGGTTCATAAAATACAAATTGTATGTAAAATTAAAAATGATCTGGCTATTTGTAGACACAGATTAGTTTGTGATCAATTGGTTATCATTCATTTCTTCTGTTTGAGAGAAGTTCAGTGTTGCAGCTAGGATGTGTGAAATGTCATGCAACACAACACGTCATAATGTTAAGCTATGCCTCATTGTTTGTGTTTTAACACCAAGCACATTTGTACCAAAAACACGACTGTCACTTTTGAAATCAAATGAAATGGCATTCTTATTGTGGTTCTATGTCTATGTTTTATTTATATATAGCACTGTAGGAAAACAGAAAATTAAAGCAATAGTTCATCCAAAATGCTGTCATCGTTTACTCATGCTCAAGCTGTTCCCACAACCTGGAAAAATGTATTTGTTTGGCTTAACAAGAACTATCCTTTAAATACATGTTAAACAACTTGAAAAGAAATATGCTGCTATAATAATATTAACATATATTTCTGTATTGCACTGCACTGTATGAACTGAACTCATACTATATTGTAATAACAAATAATTACTAAAATATTAAACCATAACTACTGCTTTGTGTTTAATTGCAACTTATTTGAAACCAATGTTTAATATATGGGTCAATGAGAAAAAATTGTTTAATCATAAAACATTTTCCCTTTTTTACTGAATTTACAGACTACAATGTCATTCAGCGTAACAATCTTGTCAGACATATTTACAACAAATATCAATTTATGACAAATTACTAATACTAATACCCAAATACTAACTAGTTGTAATTTTACCTTTAAATTTGCCACTATTTTAGGTTTTGCCCATTTGTCAGTATTATTTTTTCACTCATTTAAAACACAATAAAATGTAATATGCTTCCATATTCTTGTATATATTTTAACATGTACAAATCAGTATAAGCAGGTTGTTTGATGGACACTTAATGGCAATGCAAACACTTTTCTTAAATTTTATGTGCTTTCTATGGACATAAAATCACTTTTGTGAATTTTACATTAATGCTAAAAACAAACAACAACAACAACAAAACTAACAACAAAAAACTAACATCAACAACAACATCAAAACATAACATATTTTACCCATATAGGAATATGTATGCTATATGTGACACATATACTGTGAAAACATGTGTTACATAGGCTATATATAAATGCACCAGCTAACATATATAAGTAAAATACTATCACCAATTCTAATTAATCTGAGATCTAATTCATGGAATTATTGAATAATAACCACATTAATAACAATACATACTACACAGAAATAATGGCATCACTAATAACAACCTTTTTACTTTTTAAGTAAATAACTATAAAATCCATCATTAATACATTGACACACACACACACAAACAAACAAACTTAGATCAGTTAACCTTAAAGACCCCATAAAAACCATCTTCTTCTTTGACCTCATTTTTTTTTCTGCACATTCTGCTCTGCATTTTTACATTAGTCCATGTTTCTTTGTTGAACCTTTGTCTTCAAGTTTAAATGACATAGAACAGACCTCTAAAACTCTGAAAAATGCTGACTTGCAAAACATTTAATTTTTCATATGATTAAATATTACCCAGAATGCCAAGTAGTACAGAGACCACGGGGAGATATGACCTACCAGCTCAGGACTCCAGAGACCATCTATAAATATGCCTAGAAACATGGACACCATAAGAGAGACACTTGTTCCCCACAGCATGGTTTTAACCCAATTTAATTGAGCATTTACACATCATAATACTCCTATACTACTACTAAATCTCACATATAAGACAAGCAGCACAGACCTTCTAAAAATAGCACTCATATCCCTGACTCCACCCACATTCAGCACACAGCTCTGCTTTCAGCCTAAGAGATCTCTTGTGGGCTTTATAGTGCTCCGACAATCACAACTGAAGCTTTAAAACTGTGTCAGAATCATCTGAGTTACACTCATCAAACTATGTGTTTGGAATAACATGCCAACTCTTTCTGCAGCTTATATTATGAATACTGTACACAGGATGTTACTTTTATTATATATATATATATATATATATATATATATATATATATATATACACACACACACACACACACACACACACATACATACACAACACTCTAGGTTTATCCCTCTTTCAACTTTCACAAATACATTTGGTTAAGAAGTAGCACTAATAATAATTATCGCCATTATCTGTATCTCACACAATGTAGTTTCGTGATTTCCGGAGGACAGTGTCATTACGGGACACACTGGGCCTTTGGCTACTGCAGTCTTCCTGTGTGCGTTTGTACGAACATGACTGATTGTTTACGCAGCGCAGTGGATATCTGAGAAAGCTTGAAGCACTTGAAAATAAACATTCATTTAGAACGAACGCTTTGTTATTGCGCTGAAAGTGACTTGATGAAATGAGCTTCGGGCTTTTTGGCTGGGAGGTGAGAGTCACTGAGAGGGTCAGTGGTGTTTAAAGCTGAAGCCCTCATGTGTACATGGTGCTACATTACACATTCTAAACATGCTAACAGCTAAATAAACCAATGCAGCATGGAAAACACAACAAAATCACTTAATGAAAACTAATGCACTTAAAAATGGAAGAAGTAGGAAGGTTGAGTTGAGTTGAGGTAGGGCCATTAAACTGTGAACGCCCACTATAATTTAACCTTATGGCTTAATACCAGTTTAAAAACTTGGCTAGTGTGATGCCGTTTTGAACTCTATCCATGGCCTGCTATTGATTACCAAAGAAAAATGATCTCCACTCATCCCTCAAACTGAAAAATTAATGATGTTTATAGTAATGCAACTGCAACTCCCAAAACAGACATCCATCCAGCTAGAAATACAGTCCCATTTCAACAGCATGATTTACAGCAGAAAACTTTACTGCTCTTCAACAGCAAACTTCTTTCTGAAGAGTTTAAAAAAAACAAAATAATAAACTTCTCATTTTTAAAGCTTTTGTTGTAGATCTTCTTTAAGAATTTAAGAGCTTTATTCTGCAGGATGTATTCAAATGATCAAAAGCGACAGCAAAGGAATTAATGAACTAACTAAACATTAGATTTCAAATAAATGCTATTTTCAGTCAATTCTGTTTTCTATTCACATAGAGACAACATTTTGATAACAGTTTCATGATCATTTAAGGATCATGTGACACTAAAGGCAGCAGTAATGGCTGCTAACAATTCAGCTTGGCCATCACAGGAATATAACCTAATTTAAAAATATAATTAATTAGAATTTTTTTTTTTTTTTTCAATAATATTTATAAAATATAATTTGATCAACTGCTCAAATAAATGTAATGTAAATACAATTTAAGTATTTAAGTAAATGCATTATTTCAGTATTATCTGAAATTTTCTTCTAAAATTAGCATTTTCAGGTCCAGTAATTTCACTTTCGTGGCAGAGAATAGGTTATCCTCGTTGATATTAAAGTGAAATACATGAACATAAGCATAAAAGCCTGACAAAAATGCTAGTTTTAGAAGATGGTA
>JAUYWG010000048.1:4164266-4175441 GCA_034779775.1 Enteromius afrohamiltoni
CTGGAACGTTGTCGTTCTGATCCAGAATAAACACGTTCACTGTCACGTTACTGCTCAGAGACGGAGCTCCAGAGTCTTTGGCTACAACAAAGAATTGAAACGTTTTTAATGACTCAAAATCAAAGCTTTTCAATGCGTAAACGGTACCATTCGCCTCATTAATACTCAGGAAAGATGTGATTGTTTGGTCTGAATTCATTCGATCAATTGAATACGATACACGTGCGTTTTCACCATCATCTATATCACCTGCACTTAATGAGAAAACAGCAACTCCTGGTTTGTTGTTTTCAACCACGTAGAATGTATATGGACTTTGAGCAAATGTGGGGCTGTTGTCGTTAACATCAGTGACATCGACGTGAATGGATTTTGTTGATGTTAACGACGGAGTTCCTAAATCTTTGGCTGTTATGGTGATGTCATAAAACGATTTCGATTCTTTGTCAAGGTATTCTTTAGTTACCAAAGAATAAAAATTTCCATCAGGCGACGCCTTGAGGTCAAAGGGAATATCCTTAGACAGTGAGCATACTATCTTTCCGTTCATACCTGAATCCAGGTCTGTAACTCCCATCAAAGCTACGACAGTCCCAGGAGGCGCATCCTCGGGAATGTGGCTAGATAGTGAAGTGACGTCAATCTCAGGCCGGTTGTCGTTGACATCCTCAACATTAACAAGCACGTTACACTGTGTAGACAAAGACACTATCCCCTTATCCGCAGCCAGTATCTTTAACTCGTAAACCTGCCTTTCCTCAAAATTTAGCCCACCTTTTATTTTTAATTCCCCTGTCAAACTATCTAAACTAAAAACCTCAGATGCTCCGTTTCTGAACTTGTTCCGTAAAGAGTATTCAATCTCTCCGTTTAGTTCTTCATCTGAATCTAAAGCATTTACGCGGAGCAGAAAAGTACCTTCCGGGGCATTTTCTTTCACAGTCACTGTGTATTTTTGTTTATCACATACAGGAGTATTATCATTAACATCTGACACAATAATTGTAATATTAACAGAAGCTGATTTCTGTGGCTTGCCGCCGTCTGTCGCAGTTAATATTAGATTATGCCTTGCGATTTTCTCTCTGTCAAGAGGTTTTTGTAAAATAAGGACAGGTATCTTCCCTTCGTCTCCCATGTCTTCCGTTTCTAAACGAAAATATAGATTTTGGCTCAATTTATACGATTGTAAGTCGTTTGAGCCTATATCCGGGTCGTGAGCTGTTTCTAAGTGAAATCGTGCCCCTGTCATTGCAGATTCAAGCATTTCCAATTTATAGTTTTCGTCCAAAAAACTCGGTGGGTTATCATTGATATCGATTACGTCAACTGATATCTGGTGCATTTCGAGTGGATTTTCTATCACTGCTTTTAGATGAGTGAGACATGGGTTGGTTTTAGCGCACAGCTCCTCTCTGTCTACCCTCTTCTTCACAAACAAAGAGCCGTCTTTATGATTTACCCGAAAGAGCTCTTGCTTTGTCCCCGCAACGATACGTAAATTCCTGTTTTCCAATAAAGCCGGATCAAATCCTAAGTCCTTTGCGATGTTCCCGACAGTGACTCCAGTTTTTGATTCTTCTTGAAGGGAATATTTTATCTGGGCAGCATTTCCTCCGGAATTGAGCAGCAGACACGTCAGATAAAAAATCTCTCTCATCCATATTATTTTATTTTTGCTCGCCATCCTTTCTCTGGACACCGCCGAAAATAGGTTTAGCAAATGTGGACAGCTCATTTATGCTATTAAAAGCTAGGAATGAATAGACATCCTCCTGGTTGTTCACTGCTCAAAGCTAAAGTGATATGTGACAAGCCAGCCCACAAAGTCAATCTGCTGAACACTACTGTAATAATTGGTATTGTAGCGCCACTTACTGCGATTTTGTAGAACTGCATAATTTCATTCACAGTGCAGCTTATTTTAAATATTATACGATTTACAGTTAAATAGTTGAGCCATCATAACACCAAACATATTACCACCAACACCAAATATATTACACTAAAACTGATTCTTTTATTATAGATTAAAAATAAATACATAAAAACTTTTTTTAATTTTTACTTTATTGAAATACGCATTTCAGTAATAATTCATCATGCTTTAAGAGAATAAAAGAACTAGATTTATTAGAAGGCAGTGATGTAGTGCCAAACTGCATGGTGAGCAGTGACACCTTGTGGTTCAGTTACACAAATCACGTGACAAACTCGGCCCCACCCGCCTCTTTTGTTCTGCTCTCCCTCCCACTATAGCTGCTTACGAATGAGCTTTTCCATATCTGTACAAACCTCATATCAGACAAAAGACACCAGGGGGCAGAGTGAAGTGATTCACATTTCAAGCCTTTTTTTCATGGACGTACTCTGTGGTAATAGACATCAAATATACACATCAATCACACGTTGTCATATCGTTCTCGTGTGATAAAAAGGCGTAATAGATTATTATACATATGTATTTAGAGTGTGCGTGTTGGACATACTACACGGCAATACGAGATCGACCGGATCTGGCGAATTGAGCCTCTTGTCTGTGCATCAAATTACAGGCTGCAGCATCGTTCTCCCCCACCGCGCCCTCAGCCCGTTACCGTGGCAACGGACATTGGTATAAGCGGGTAGCTGTCCGTGATGCTGAACATTGCGGTCCCTTGAGGAAAGCGTGAATGAAGGGAGGGTTTGGGAAGACCCAAGGAAGACCAAATAAACTCATCGCTTACGAAAGACATTCCATTAACAACACAGCTTTTTATTTATTAATTTAACACATTTTATATTTTTATGATAATTCCATATACAGTTCTTCCCTCGTCCTGTTTAATCCACGTTCCACAGTCTGTCTTTTATTTGGTCGCTATAGAGACAGGCTCCCGTTGCCTAGAAACCAGCAGTCAGCTGAATTTCTCCAACTGAGGCCTTTTTCCCCTGCAGTGTTGCAGGAAAGCATGGTTGTTTTGATGGTGACAGTTCGCTGAATTGTGATTTAGAGGCCTGGAACCAGAGATCTTTGTGTGTGTGTGGAGCTTTATGATAAAATGCTGAGGACAAATGTGTATGACAAAGGAAAAGTAACTGTGTGTGTGTGTGTGTGTGTGTGTTTGTGCACGCTGCAGCAGATTTTAACAGTGCTGCTGCAGTCTCTGTGTCCCTCTCTGTGCTGTAAGGCAGGTGGAGAGAAATCTGGGTCAGGAGGAAAAGAGAAGCAAAGAGTAGTTACATTTATTTTCAGTTTGTCACAGAACCAGAACCAGGCAGTGAGCCAGCCAGGACAGTGGTTAATGCTTTATTATTTATATTTAGCATTTGTTAAAATTAACAGAAAAAAAGAGTTTGTAATGATAATCCAAGTGTGGTTTTCTAGTGAGTTCTACATCTAAAAAAAGCAGATATGAAATGTGGTCTGCCTAATTTTCTTCAATGCATTACATCATAATCTCATCTTTGCCCACCCAGAATCATGCAAAAAAAAATAATAATATTTTACAGCTGGTCACTTTGATTGTATCATTGATGATCAGAAAGTAGATAAGTCATAGTCATAAACAATGTATTCCTCTTCCCTATATAAAAGACAATCATAATAGTATACTGTACAAACAACATCTTTTATTTGTTTACTCCAGTGCATGTGTTCAACTCAGCTATAGGCAGATTGCTACTCACATACTGAGAAGTCATTTAAAACCTAAAGTAAATGCAATGTCCCATCACATATGGTGTACTTCTGAAATACATGGAAAATGAAAGAAATCACATTATGTTCAATGAAGTTTTATCTATTGTAAATTTGCAGTACAAATACATAAGCAGATTCTTAAGAGCAAAGAGGGTCTGGTAGTTTCTCTATGGCAGATTATGGATGTGTCCAGCTTTAAGTAGGCAGTTTGTCTGCTTTAAAGCACAAATGCTGGTGGAAAATTAAATAGAAAAACATTTGCTTAACTGTATAGAGAATCATTTGACAGCAGGGCAAAAAAAATGCGACTACAGGGCAGTGCTCTATATAGGTAGTCCATTTTTAAACCTCAAAATTAGGCTTTTGGGTAAATTAATTCTATCCACATTTCTGTGCAGTGAGAGACGTGTGACCTACTTACAGATGCTCACACTGACAGATTTAGTCATTCTACTAAATTTTATTTTTTTTCTTTCTGATCTTCACACTTAATCTTATCTAACATCACTGCTCATGTCTGAGCATTAGCCAGTCCTCTGAGACAGCTAGTTAAGAGCCTTAAAATGATTACTTCCTGTTTAAAATTCCACATGTAAACATCCAGCATTTGTTTCTATAAAACAGAAAAACAAATGAGAACTGGGCAGATTTATTTAGTAATGTTGCAATGCTTTGACACAACACACATGTGTGTTCCAGAGTGAGCCGGTCACTGAACTGACCCCATGAAACCCTGACCTTTTGACCTGCCTGGGAAAACTGCCATACCCTCAAGAAGTTAGGAATAATGCAGAAAGACTGGAAACTATCAGAAAAACAACACTACCATATTGTTCACTGAAATAAAATATTGATGTCCATATACTGCACGACTGATATAGCCAGCAAATACAAAATATCAGCAATAAAAAAGCACCAATATGTAATATTATGTATTATGTAATATTAACATCAGGAACTGAAAATAAAAATGTTAAATATAAAGAACAAAACAACAACAACAACAAAAAAAAATTAATAATTTGGCTAGTGCATTCCGATGCACAAAGCAATGCATTTTCACTTTTTTTCCCTAAAGCACTTCCATGAATATTAACACATTTCATAATATTGGATATTTATACAGTTGATAAGTAAACATTAGCAGATGTCATCTTTTCTTGTTTTAAAGCAAATAAAACCCATCCAACCCCTTGAATGCTCTTTACATTTAGCCTTATTTCAGTCTTAAGTCTTTATCTCTGAAATATTGTGGTGTTTTTATAAAGAACACTGCTTAACAGTCTCTATTAGAAGTGGCTTTTTGTCTGAGACAGAAATCTGGGGAGAGGCTACTTAATGAATCTTAGAAACCGCTGTGACCTTCAGATGTCTGTACTATGACATCACTGTGCTGTGTCTGCGTTTGTGCATTCACGAATGTCACCAGACACCACACCAGTCATGGCGATTTTACAGCCTCCACTACACTTTATGATCATATTAAGAGAGATCATATCTACAACCATACTTTCTGAATCAGATCAGTGCTTAGATTCAACTTGATTCTTCACATACTGAAATGTAAAAATACAGACACTAACAGCAATACAGACAGAACACAACACCACAGAGATATGCTAAGACTATACGGCACAACAAATCAAATTTGCTGTGACCTCTTTTGAATACACTGGATAATACTTGCATTATTCTGAGAGATGTCTGTATGAGATCCAAGAAAACACATAAGAAATGTTTTATACTTCCATTGTAGGGAAAGAGAAGCTTTCAGTGTCCAAATTCAGTCTAGCAAAAGCTCCACACTCCATCTCTCAACATGGCTGAATCATTCAATCCTCTTTGTGCTTGTTTGATATCATTCACATTGCAAAAAAATCCCATTTGACATTAGAATCTACTGATAAAGAATGGTATTTTTTTGCAATTCAGTGTCCACACCAGTTCATATGAGAATATTCTGTTAATAATTTCTCTCCCCATTGCTTTACCAGTCACTAAATATAACAAAGATATAACGTGGAACTCTAACCATGCAAACACAAGCATACGGGTTTTGCAGAACAGTCTTGTTTGAAGATATGCATGTGTATGTGTGTGCGTGTGCTCACAGATCCAGTCCATGTCCAATCTTGACCGGTCACGTTTAAGAGTATCTCTTAGTATCATAGGCAAAAGATCTTCATCATTCCTCTGGTTAGACCTGGGCAAACTCTCCGAACACTGATGTGAAGATGTAGGCATCTTTCAGGGTTGGTTTCACCTCTGTATGGCGGTGCAAGGGAATATGAAGGACGCAGCTGGACAGACATGCAGGTTGATGGAACGTTTTTCATACGTTGCTCAGGAAATATGGTTGGGAGGATCCTCAGGAGGAACTGCTGCTGGTGGTGGTGGATGCCTGTCAACGAGAAAGAAAAACTGGACATAAGAGGCTAGACTTTAGATATTACTCACTTAGTGAGAGGCCAGAATCTGAACATCTCATGCAACCAAGGCCTGTCACTTAAAGGCTTCAGGCAAAACAGAAGGTGGAACCTTGGTTTGATTGACAGGTGACGGGGGGTGGGTTGATCAATGAGAACCATGCTCAGATATCAGGTGAGGGTGGTTGGGGTGATGGAAGGCAGCGAGCTGAAAACTGGGTGGTTGTAATTTGTTTTGCATCGCTCTGATTCATTTGTGAAGAGAAATTCAACAGAACCAGTATGTGAAATTGGAATCCACCAGTCAATTCACCAACCATTCAAACACACAAGACAAACCATCCAACAAACAGGTTGAGGAGCTCATAATGATGTTTAGTCGACGAACAGTCAGTACATATATCGTTAAAAACCAAATCATGCACTAGAGCCATATCCGCTAGAAACAATCTACTTAATCAGTGTTTAAAAGAACATTATTCTGTCATTTACTAACCCTTCTGTCATTACAAAACTTTTTCATCTGTGAGCATACTGTAAAAAGAAAAAAATGTCCTAGTCCTGTTTCTTTTTTTTGTTTGTTTGCAAATATAAGAATCACTTGGTGTATATATATATATATATATATATATATATAAATATATATTGGGGGTAATTAGATAGCCTCTATTTATTAAAACTTCCTTTGTTGAGAAAAAGAGAAGCATGAACATTCTCCCACAAAATCATTTGAGTTTGGAAAGACATGAGGGTGAGTAAATAATCCATTTTTACTTCTGTATAAACTTCCACTGATTTAGTACTGTATTTTGGCAAGGCACACTTTTTATGAGCAACACTTTCACCCCCAGCCACTGTCAATCAAACCACAGAGAATCAGTTATCGTTATTTCTGCTGGTCACAGGTGTCTATAAAAGGTGGGGTTTGTGAGGCTGCATAACATGATTTATACCAAAGAAAAACAGCAGATTAAGGGATTTCGGTTTAACAATTATGTTCCACAAAGTAGGAAAAATAAAGACCGCTAAGTTTAAATTTAGCAGCCTGTACATCTAAAACGTTCAGAAGACCAAGTAAAATGTCAAACTGAGTGTTGACCTGTGTGTTGAAGCATTTATCTGCATCTAAACTGAACAAAACTGATTTGAATTCAGTAGTATAAATTGACTCCTTGGCTCCTCCTACAACAGGACAAGGCAAACTCCACTGACAAAAACCACCAACAACAGAGAGAAACACACAGTCACACATATTTCAGTAAAGGTCATGGGCCCTGGGATCAGGCGCTCCAGAAATCGAGAGAATGGTGAAGTCAGGGCTGCATACCTCCAGCGGGAGAAGGGACCTCGTTCATTTTGAGTACTTTAAAACGGAAACAAAAACAGAGACATACATTTTAATATTAAGCTTTCAGCACAATCAATTTGATGAATTTCAGTGAACACTTTTCTGTCAACACAATCTCAATTCACATTGATCTTTACACATTTATACCCTGTCTAAGATTTTTGTTGTTGTTGTTTTTCAAATCAAGAATAGATCAAATGTTCTGTTGTCCTTTCTTTGAACCTTGTTGGGTAACACTTAATAATAACTTTCAGTTGTAAGGCATTTATAAGTGATTAGTTAAAGATGAACTAATTGTTTACAAAACATAACTATGTGACAGAGTTATAAATCATTCCTAAGTAATTAGATGACGTTAACTAATTATTTACTAAACATAACTAAATGTTCACCAATGATTAAGTTATATGCTAACAATGCAGATGACAATATGTCTATCCCTCACCAGTTGGCCTTTACATTGCAGCATACACTACAAAGTATTGAAAACCTGTTGTGTAAACGCATAAATCATTTGCAACACTTTCTGCATCCCCTAATTTAAAGTGTAATCTACTTATCAGTTGTAAATGTTTTACTCATCATTGGTAGATTTTTCACCCCAATGTGTACGCACAAAGCCTGTACCAGGAGGTGTGTAAAACATTTACAACTGATGAGTAGTTTAGCCTACACTTTAAAATAGGGGATGCAGAAAGCGTTGTAAATTATTTATTCATGTGTTAGTAAAATCTTGACATTTCAATGATTTATAAGTAATTAATAATATATTAACTAGTAACTTTCTTTACGTTTATATTTATATAGCGCTTATAACAATACAGATGTTAGCAAAGCACTGAACATTATTATATAAGAGAACAGAGTGATGTATAATGATGAGATTTAACTATTGACTATGCAGAGACGGTATATATAATCAAAACGATGATAATCACTTGAAATTATGTGTCCTCAACTTAAGTAGTATCTTAAGTGGTCGATTTAAATATTAGATACATTTAAATCGACACATTTAGCTGACTAACTTTCAATCTTTTTTTATTTAAATGTACCTAAAATATATTGTTTACAACCACTTACCTTAAAAAAATTATCATGTATTAATCTTTTACTAAGGATTATTTCATGATGCTATTTAAGATAACATATTTATATATATTAACATATTAATTATTAATCACTTACGAATGTATAGTCATGTTTACATGTTTTCAACATAGCTAAAAATATTAATCATTTGAAAGAATAATCGGTAACACTTTATAATTACTACACGCTATGAATCATTAATTAAGCATTAGTAAATGGTCAGTTCATTAATAGTCATTAGTAAGCAGTTTATAAATACAGCTATACATGCTTTGTTCTTGATTTATAAGCATATCTAAGTGTACAAAGAAGATTTAAATGGTCAGTTATCTTCCTAACCGAACAAACAAACACAACACAGTGGGATACAGTATTATTAATTTCAAGATGCAAAAAATATACTACTGTACACTTTCATTTTTTTATATGAAACTGGAATGTAGAGTTGTACGAATACATTTTTTTACTTTTTGAAAAAATATGTATGTGTTTTGTATCCTTCTGTGTTGTGTTTAACTTTAACTTTACATCTGCTTTATAAATGCTTTACAAGGCATAACTAGTCCTCACTTTAGATGAGCTCACAAAAACAGATGTCTGGCAACTACTAAATGTTTTATAACTGACAAATCACAGCAGGAACATGTGCTAATAAAGCATTTATTAACACACTGAGCAACTATTATCATGTGTCTAAATAATAAGATTTATTAACATAAATTTAAACAATTTTAATATTAATCATATACTTACACTTTCTAAATGGTCTTATTGACTTATTAACACTGACAACTCCTAAATAACCAGTTTGTAAATAACATTAAAAATTATAAACTGATCATTAATAAAGTATGAAAACATAATTATTAAATATTATATACAGTATATGCTCAAGGACAAGGAATTTATAGATGCATTTGCAAACTGTTTACTAATGCATAATAACGTTGGAACAATAGTTTATAAAGGATGAAATAAATGCTTACTAATGCTTAACTAATCATTTATAGTGAGTAGTTATAAAGTTTTACCGAATAATCATGTTATGTTAATGATTAGTTTACCATTAACTAATTACTTTTAAATAACTTGCAAATTAATTAACAAAACCTACATAAATTCTTAGCAAATAACCTATTACTTGCTTATGAATGTTTTGTAAATGATTAGTTTATCATTAACTAGTAACTTATGAATGCCTTGCAACTGAACATTGTTCTAAAGTGTTACCCATTGTTGTCTGACTTGCAGGGACTCCAGGTAACCTGTGACACAATGTGAAAAAATGTTAATGCATAAGCCAAACAAACTACATTATACAATTCACAAAGAATGAGAGAATGAGAGGCAGATTGAAATACACTGTTTATATAAAGAAATAAAATCAAATCTGCACAAAAAAGGAGAGGTTGAAGACTTTCTCATTTTGTCTCTCAATTACTTACTTGTCTTTCAGGTAACATTTTCTAACAGAAGAGCACAAGTTAAACAAATGCTAAAGAAAAAAAATTATACAAATAAACAATGCTAAAGACACAGCAGGTGCTTAATCAAATTCAGCATGTTCTGTAAATAAAACACTATCCAAATTGACTAAATGTACGGAAAGTAAATGGGGAAAAAAATATACGTTGCTTGATGTCGCACAGCAGGTATTACTGCAAGAGATTTATACTAAGAAACACAGTGGATCAAAACTATTTTGCACACCTAATCCACACTATAGAATATAAAAAAAAAAAAACAATAGTTTGTTTGTTTATTCAAAGTAAGCAGCAACTGAAAAAGTTGACTGCACAATACAAATATTTGTGGGGACCAGAGTTGAAACATGGAAGACAAACAAAGAGATTAAATCACAAATTTATCACAACATGATCTTAAGAACACCAGAATTGCAGGTAAAACAGCAACAGCAGGTCAGAAAATTAGGTCAACTAGTTCTGAGAGAGAAGCAACCTGTCATGCAACATGCTTTTTTTTTCAGACACACAGACAATCACTTTTACTGTGGCAGCTGGCACGGAGTATATGTATAACAGGTAAGATATATGAGGCTATAGAACTGTAGAATAAAAAAAAGCCCAGCAAAAACACACATTTGCCAGATGGCAATGTTCACTTCTGTCATTTTGTCTGAACAAATATACAATAGTAAATAAAATATTTAAAAGTGTATGTGAACTTTTAATAAAGGTAATTTTTTATAAAAAGTAACAAGTATAACTGACTGTAAATAAAAATGCACAGCACTGAACTAAGTCCAGAAAGAGAAAGAGAAAAAATGCACATATACAAACTTAAAGTTCAAGAGAAGATGTGCTAAGAACAGCTAAAAAGCTAAAAAGCGCTCCCTTTAGAACTTTAGCAAGATGGGAATTTGGAAAATATAAGGCTGAAGATGAATATAAGCGCAGAACAGTCTGAGCTTATAAAAGCTGAAAAGTCAAACTGTATAAACTGTAGTTTGGCTTCTTTGAAGAACTATTTCACCTGTTGATGGTATATAAGCCTACCTGTAGAGTGGAAGCAGCTGAGTCGCTGGTCTCAGTCAGTCCTGTGCTCCTCGGTATACTGGACACGATGTATCTCGATCCCTTTGGCACAGGTTGTCTGACCACCAGCTT
>JAUYWG010000048.1:4202855-4222750 GCA_034779775.1 Enteromius afrohamiltoni
TAACAGGTTGAAAACAATCACATTTTCAGCATAATTTTTTTGCTCCTTAGACTTCCATAAAAGCACTGCCTTTATTAATTACTTAATTAATAATTACTTTATTAATTATTAATTACTGCTCTGATGATGTGAAGGTGCACTTGTTTCATGCTTATTGCACCCCAATGTAGGTGTAGCTCGGTCTCATCTATGGAAGCATTGGAATGAGTGTTTTTTAAAGTTTTTTGTATGTCTATGTTATATGTTGTATGTCTTGCTATTGGGCCTAGAGCCTGTAATAAAGTTTTAAAAAATGTAAAAAAATTCACTCTCCAACACTTTTTTCTTGTTGAATATTTTGTTTGACTTAGACATATGTCAGATAATTTGAATGCTGTTTAATATTGCCTGTTAACTGAAAAAAAAAAAAATAAAAAAAAAAAATATATATATATATATATATATATGTATGTATGTATGTATATAAATGAATTAAATTGATGAAATAAAGTAAACAGGACCAAAAAACGTCACATAAAAGAGAAAATAGTATAGTTATACCTCTCGAGCGATTTCCCCAGGTCCAGTACTGTCCGGTAGCCATTTGACCCACATAGTTCTCCGGTTCGGCCTGCATTGCTTTCCGCATCAGAGTGCCATCCATGTTCATAGAGTTGCAACTGCAAACAGATGATGGAAAATTAGGCCAATCTGAGATGTCAGGAGATATTTTGATACTCCAGATTTCATGCATCAAATGGCTTACATGCATTCCCTAGAAATTCAACACATAGCCATAGCACTGTTAGCACCATGCATTGTTTGAGTTACAGAAATACTTATTTTGCCTTTAGTACAGCAGTTGGTAATATTTTGTGTTACTATTAACTAAAAACACAAAGTTTATTGTGAATCCTTATTCAGAGACAAGTAAACGTGTGTTTTACCTTTTCAGAGAGGAAGTTTGATTTTTGGTGAGGGCCCAGTCAGTGTTTGCTTGTTTCAACTGCAATAGATAGAACAATAAAAAAGAATTAGAACTTAAAATGAAAAAAAAAAAGATTATAACACATACGCAGAATAAATGTTTATACGTCTTTTTGAATCTTTTATGAAACTACAGATGTCCACAAGCGCTCTGAAAAATATTAAGGGCATCTTGTATGCCTCCTCGTGGCCAAAAGTGTGAATCGCGCGTCATTTATTTGGGAGCTGTGGTGCCTTGAGCAATGACTGTAGTGTCACGGTCTTCTCTTTCATCCTCAGAGATGCGGCGGGGGTGGAGGAGGTGGAGGAGGAGATGGGGGTGTTATTTATTCCATGTCAAAGAGAGAGAAAGTATGGATTCCACGCTCTATTAATTCGCTTAGAGACTTTCATAAGGAGAGCGCCATGTAAGCTTATTATTAGAACCGTTCTTCAAAATACCTTCCGTAGATAATTAGAACACCGACATACGATTTTAATCTTCAAAGGAAACCGCAGCGGGCAGGAAATTAATTTCGAAAACGCATTTAACTGTCCGACGAATTCAATTTAATTTAATTTCTCGTTTTATTTTAGAAACTCCCGTGCGTTTGCATTTTCCACTGCAGCTCTGGTGAATTTATACAGAATTTTCCAGCTTTAATATATTCCCAGAAGAAATCCTGTAAGCAGCTCTGACTGCACACAAGAGCAGTACATCTGTTTGAGGTTTAGTATACCCTTAAGGGCAGAATTTGTTCTAAATGTGTTGGCCGGTGAAGAAAGTAAGGGGTATAAAAGAGGCTTTCATGAATATTCTATATGAGACCTGAAGGCCACAGATTCTAACATTACAGTTCGCAATTCCCTCAGTGGACGAGTTTATTCTTCACCGGCTGTAAGAAGTTCACTAACCCAAGGCAAGGTCACACCTGGCTCTCCAACAGGTCACCCTGACAATTGAATGATAACCGAAGTGAGCACGTTTACATTTTACAGCCTGACGTTTCCACCTAGTGGATATTAACAGAACACACACACACACACACACAGTTTCTCTCTCGTTCTCGTTCTATGAGGGCAAAGTGGCAGAATCTACAGGCGCGACACGTCTCCATCGGCTCCTGTTCACTCCCTAATGCTTTCATTTCCCCAGCCCCATTATGGAAGAAACCAGTCCGCATCCGTGTGCCATTGTGTACTGGATAATTAGCTTGTGTATGTGTGTGCGCGCCCTTGATATACAGTTGACAAAGAATGTCTGCGCCTAAATGCTATAGCAGAGAACTACAAAGCTTCTCCTGTTCAAGGTTAGAGACAGATCACTTTAGTATTTTAGGCTGGCCACATTAACAACACAGCAGCATAAAGCATTTAATGTTTTGTTTAGCAACATTTTAGAGAGATCAATATACAAGTATAGAAAAAGAGAGCGGGGTATACTGCGCGCATAAACAAAAGAACAACTGGAGACTGCTAAAAGACGTGCGTTTGTCCTCAGTTTCTCTGGTAGATGCTGCTGTCTAGAGACTCACTCTCAATCAAGGTCATTGATTGACTTAAATATATTGGTATTAAATATTTACGGACAAATAATTAGCACCCTGCAGCTTTTCTTTTGTGCATGTATAAGTTATCGATAGCCAACTCATCGCGTTCACCAACATATTTCACACTTACGTGAACAAGTGATACCCTTAACCAAAGTGACAAACTCAATGAGCAAGTTCAGAGTGAATGCAGGTTTACCTCGTTCGGTGTAGTCGCTCCGTTGTTCACGGACGAGCAGCGGCTCTGTGAGCTCAGCGCCAGGTTATCCGCTCCTCTCGGCGCGTTATTTCTCGGTGTGCCGGGATTGCAAGGCTTGAGAAACATAAAGTCGCTCTTTGCCGATTCGGGCGTTAAACACACTTTGTAGCAGTAAGCTTGAGAGAGATTTCCAGGATTGCTGTTTACCTCCACGCAGTTCGTGGGCACTTTGGCGCCGGTGGAGATCTGCAGGTTGAGATTAGACTTTTTGAACACCTCGGCGGGCGGCTCCGGTTCAAAGCTGCAGCAAGCGGCACCAAGCGAGGAGATCGCGTAACCGCCGAGGGAGTCGCGGTCTTTGTAGCACTTCACGGCCGCCAGGACGATGATGGCCACGAGGAAGATGAGCGAGACGGTGCTCAGTGACACGATTAAATAGAGCGCGAGGTTAGACGGGGGCTGAGGGCTGAGGGAGAGGTCACCGAAGTCGGACAGCGACTCCGGCACGGAGTCCACCACCGACAAAATGATGGACACGGTGGCCGAGAGCGGTGGCTGCCCGTTGTCCTTGACAAGTATGACGAGTCTTTGCCTGATGGCATCTTTGTCTAAAAAGCGACGGATCGTCCTGATCTCCCCGGTGTATAGAGCCACGCTGAACAGCCCGGGATCCGTCGCCTGCAGCATCTGATACGACAGGCGAGAGTTTTGCCCTGCGTCCGCGTCAAGTGCAGTGATTTTAGCCACAAGGTACCCAGCGTCCACTGACCTGGGCACCATTTCAGTAGCAACAGAGCCGTTTCTAGGCAGCGGGGACAGGATGACCGGTGCGTTGTCATTCTGATCCAGAACGAACACGTTGACGGTCACGTTGCTGCTGAGCGGCGGGAATCCGGCGTCCTGCGCCTGGACGCGAATCTGAAAGTTCCGAAGCTGCTCGTAATCGAAAGAGCGAAGCGCGTAGATGTTGCCGTTATCAGAATTGATGGAGACATAAGTGGACACCGGCATGCCCTGGATCTGACCGTCAATGATGGAGTAGGACAAATACGCGTTCTGATTAGAGTCCGGATCGAATGCGGTCACCGAGCAAATGGAAGCGCCCGGGGCGTTATTCTCGGTCACATATACAGTGTAGGAAGGCTGAATGAAGCGCGGCGGGTTGTCGTTAATGTCAGACACTTGAACCAGAATCGTCTTCCTGGTAGACAGCGGGGGCGAGCCCAGATCTCGCGCCGTGAGGGAGATGTTGTACTCCGAGACAGACTCTCTGTCGAGAAACTCGCTGGTCACGAGTGTGTAATAATTTTTAAAAGATGAGTGCAGTTGGAACGGCACATTTCTTGGGATCTGGCAGTCCACAGCTCCGTTCTCTCCAGAGTCGCGGTCCATGACACTAATCACGGCTATCACCGTGCCCGGAGGCGCGTCTTCTTGAACAGGTGTTGACACGGAGGTTAATATGACCTCGGGCGCGTTGTCGTTCACGTCCAGAATATCGACCAACACTTTGCAATGCACTGCCACGGCCGAGGGACCCTTGTCTTTCGCCTGCACGTAGAGCTCGTACACGCTGGCCCTCTCATAGTCCACGATTCCCTTTACCCGGATCTCACCCGAGTGAGAATCCACGCTGAACAGCTCCCGCACCTTCAGAGGTGCGTGCCCGCTGAATGAATAGGTGATCTCGCCGTTTGCGCCTTCATCCAGGTCCGTGGCGTTCAGTTTGAGCACAAGCGTGCCTCTAGGCGCGTTCTCCACCAAGCTGACCCGGTATACGGAGCGGTCGAACACCGGAACGTTATCATTCGCGTCCAGCACGGTTACGGTGATCTGTGCCGTGCCCGAGCGCAACGGGGAGCCACCGTCCACGGCCGTGAGCACCATCTCGTGCGTCTTTTGCTGCTCTCGGTCTAACGGCGACTGCAGAACGAGTTCTGCAAACTTGCTGCCGTCGTTACGCGTCTGAATGTCCAGCACGAAGTGTTGGTTGGCGCTCAGCAAGTACGAGCGGAGAGAGTTCGAGCCCACGTCCAGGTCCTGCGCGCTCTCCAGCGGGAAGCGGGAGCTCGGCGCAGCAGACTCTGTGATCTCCAGATTAAACTCGCTCCACGGGAAACTTGGAGCGTTATCATTCACGTCCAATATCTCCACTTCTACCCGGTACAGTTCCAAAGGGTTCTCAATGACCACCTGCAAGTGCAAGAAACAAACAGGACTTTGTTCACACAGCTCCTCGCGGTCGATCTTCTCGTTCACAAACATAATTCCGTTCTCCAGATTCACTTCTAAATATTGTTTTCTAGCCCCGGATACAATCCGGAATCTCCGTGAGGACAATTTGGCCACGTCCAAGCCCAAATCTTCAGCGATATTTCCAACGAAAGCCCCGTGTTCCAACTCCTCGGGAACTGAATAGCGAATTTGCGCCAAAACCCGGTCCAGTGCGCACGCACACAGGAGCAGACACACAATCTGCCCTGTCAACGTCCATCGCCTCCTCGGGAGGCTCCGGTCCATCTTTCTAAAAAAGCAGATATTTTCAGCTGCTTTCACACAGAAGACTCATGTTCAGTTGTGAATGATTCAAACTGTTTTTGGAAAGCTATTTAGGTACACAATACACACTTGCATTGTTATCCAGGGTGGAATAAAAATAATCTAAAAAGTGCATCTGTCGATTTACAACAGAGACTGAAATTCGCAGCAAACTTGGAGTCTCTCTTGGGTTATGCGCTTTGCGCGCAGCGCAGGCAGTGTGTGAGCAGGAGAAGCAAACGCTTTGATTTTCCAGTGTGTTAGACGCTTTGAGGAGTGTGTGAGACGAGAGAGGGAGGTGATGTGTGTGTGTGGTGGGGAGGAATCGTATTGGCGGACGGCGACATGAGAGCACGAAGCATAATCACTGTGCTGACACGTTTAACTCGCAAGCTACCGGACGCGCGTAATCACCCTAAAACAAACTAGACTGTTAATCAACGAATTAATACCTAATTTCTCCTAAGGGCGTTCTTTATCTTAAAAAGCATCAGTCCTTGTAATTCTAAAGCACTAACCTCCTTTTTCAGCGGAGGTTACTCATATATTTGCAGGTAGAGTTTGCAAGCCAATAAAAAAAAAAATATTAAACGTTGACTGACAGATATATAAATGTGTGCCCTTGGCCCTTTTTGTAAAGAACACATTTAGGATTCGTGACCAGATAGTCTTCTTGTAAGCAGCAGCTATACAAATACCAACATATTTTCGCATATGATCCTATGAAACAAACCAGATCAAGTGATTTATACGATTATGGAAGTTATTGTTTTGATGGGACAAATCCAAATCGTCTTCGGAAAGAGTGACACATGTTCGCCCAAATCTAATCTTTAATTTTCATGGATAATCCTCACCAGTCGATGATGCGCGCTCCCCACGAGCATCCTCAGAGGAATGTTCTAATTAAGAACGCGCACCACTCTCTCTGTCTCTCTCACAGTCTCTCACTTATAGTAGGCCTTCAAACACACAGACACACATACAGAGAGAGAGAGAGAGAGAGAGAGACGCACAAACACATACATTCTTGGAGTTTGCAGTTTGGGCACATTTTGAAGGATGAGGGAAGAACAATGTTGGAAGAAAAAGAGAGTCAGGTTAGACTAGACTAGACCAGGTAAACACCACCTTGGCTAGGCCATCATGAACTAAACGAGACCAGAAAACCTCTTACATCTTTTTCTCCAGGAAGCATATTCGTAAGTGTTCCGACATCTCGGCCTCCTCTGACCCATCTTATCTCTACAGGGAGGTGAAATCCTCCACCCAGGTTTAAATAACCGCAGAATACAATCTGCTGTCAGACTTAACCTCCAGCAGATGGTAAAGCTCGAGCAGAAATGATTACATTTGAAAAAACAGGAGTTCCTCCGCTCTCGACTTCTTTTTAATTAACGGAGAGACGGATTAGTGCTCGGCTATCCGGGATCAGCCGTTCTTCAACAGAAGAATACAAATGTTTTTGGATAAATAATCCCCGGCGCATTTCACGGTGCCCGTCACATTAACATGCATTACACGAGCCCTTAAGCCCCGTTTCATCCGCCGGCTTATTGTCCACGGGGCGCGAGAGTGCCATTACTTTCACCACAAGCTCCATTTAAACTCACTCACGGTAACCTTGCAAAACCCCAGTCTGTCTCTGCGGAATACTTCAGCAAGAAAAGAGAGACAGACGAAAAGAAATGATGAGAGAGAAAGACATGGCCTTTGTACATCTTACATCTATAGAGAATAAAAACGCAGGGACTGAAATGGATGAAATCACATTAACAAATGACACCAGGATGTAAAGTCTAGAGTACACAATGTTGTAGTAATATTTCACTTACTTCAGTCCACTTTAAATAATAACTGCAAATATAAATATATACCTGATAAATGAAGCTATGTAAATAGGCTGTTAGTAAAATATTTCAAAAATACATTTGGAAAATTTAGGAAAATAAAAAAAATATTATTAAACAGCTTGCTCATTATTCTTTGTTCTGTTCGGACTTTCAAAAATGATCTTTGGGCTCCATCTGCTGCTCATCTCGGGATGTTACAACTAAGAGGAGCGCAAGTTAAATCGAATAGCCTAAATGTAAATAAATGTAAAAATGGCAATATAATCATATTCATATACCCTACCTCTTATATTTTCATTTCACGTAGATTTAATATGATTAAAACTAAAAAGGCAGACATACGTTTTCAAAAACTGCACGAAGTGGAGACAGTTTTAAGCTTCATCCAGACCCTTATAGCCTACCAAAACGATAACAAATCATTGACTGACAAAAGAGCAAGCTCTCATGCCATCACACATAAAAATGTTGAACAGCGCCCGTGGTTCGATCTCCGGTCGCCGGTTTCCCGACGGCCGCGAGATGGTGATCTTCTGGCCAATCGGAAATAACCACTGAGCTAAACCAATGCAAGCTCTTCCACTGAAAACCGACTTGAAATAGCAAGTAGTTTAACAGTTCGTTCTAAGTGACAAACATGAAATACATGAAAAATTTATTTATTTATCTAATGAATACATTTAAAAAAGTTTTTGTTTTGAACATTTTAAACACGACAGTTTACTTGTTTGGAGTTACAAACGTGATCTTTAAGCCCCATCTGCTGTTCATTTCGAGGTGTTACAACAACAAGAAGGGAACTTTCTATTGAAACATCGAATTTGCATTATGGCAATTAAAAAATGACCTGTCTTCCATCTTGATTTCATGTCAATATATGGAGAAAAAAAAAGAAGAAGAAGAAATGCAAGAAGTGATTACAAGTCAATGACAAAAGAGCAAGCTCTCGTGGCATCACATATAAAAACGTTGGACAGGGCCTGTGGTTAGATGAGATGGTAGGTTGTTATTTGGTCTATAAGAATGTAACTACTAGTTATTTCCACGCTGGAGCAAAACGTCTGAACACCTGACTTTAACAGGCGACTCGTCACAATGAGAACCTGTCATGTATCACACTAGCCTAAGTTCTGTGGGTAGAAACAAACAATTTGCTATGTTATTAATTTTAAAAGAAACAACTTCTGTCCAGTATTCTATTAAATAGCTTAGATAATTAAAAACCTGAATAAGTAGGCTAATAAACCTAATTTGTAAACCAGTAGAACTGCAAATTGTCAAAATTTTATTCAAGACCCTTCACATTTTAATGCATGGACTCTGAACTAGGCTATTTTCCAACACTTCTAGCTACATTGAAATTAAACACTTCAGAAAACCAAAAACAACTCAAGAAATAGCATTAAGAGTTGAAAAAAGGCAACAGATTCCAATAAATGACACGGACGTTACTTGACACATGAATAATTGGTTCAACTAGAATTTTAAATATAGATTTTAGATTCAAAATTGCTGGGTTGGTTTGGGTCACCACTGATTTTGATAGTAGGTAAAAATAGCCAGGTTACAAACTTTCAAAATATCTACCTTTGTGTTTGGCAGAACAAATAAATTCATACAGATTTGGAGCTACTGGAGGGTGAGTAAATTATGACGAAAAAAATTATTTAATTCTTTAATTTCTTTAATTGAAAAAAAAAGGCTACTTTGGTTTCAGGCTGACCAATAGTTGTATAGTCCATCCTGCATGTAATTGACCCCTCAATCTGTGCGGTCATAAAGACTGAAGTCAGTAAACTAACAACAAGATTTTAACCACAAAACGCTGGACAGAGCCCGTGGTTCGATCTCTGACCGTCGGTGACCGTCAGTCATGAGCTAGATTTTGCCTGAAGTAACCACTGAGCTACACCAACGCGAGAAACACAGCATTCAACAGGTACTTTCACTATATCCCTGAAAACACGGAAGTCCCATGCATTAACAGAAAATGAAACTACGACACTGAAGGCAACGACTCTATTACAATAGCCTAAAAATAATAACTCAGATTTCCCTACATTATAAAATCTAACTAGGTTTTAGTAAAACTTCTGTATTAATAAGATGAACGCTAAGAAGGTGATTTACACGGTCTTAGCGCGCCATCTAACGGACATATGTGGCTTGACAGCTTTATAAAAAGGAAAACGACCATTCTTAGTGTAGAAAGACTACAAAGTTCAGTAGAAATAATATTCTTAAAATTCTAAATAACCGTTTTCATATATATAATAAAAATAATAATTAAAATAAAATGTATTCCTCTGACGCAAACCTGAATATTCCTAGAATAGAATAGTTTTTTTTTTTTTACAGGATTTAAACAGATATTTGTAAAATGTAAATGTATCAACGTAAACATTGTAACAGTCTTGTCACTAAAGACTCACATAAGAGAGAAGCATTTACGACTTTATATTTTGTTATATGCGGAGGAATTCATGCATTTTAAAGTCTGTTTTAAATATAAGAATACCTCCAGGGGCCACTTTATAGTACAGCATCACCACCTAATACTGTATTTTAAAAAAAAGCCAAAAAGGAATATTTATTTAGAACTTGCTAATAACAGGCCTATATATCACTATCCAAAAGAGGGCAGCAAAGACCATAGAATATCTGCAGAACCTGTAAATACAGAAGTTGCTACAGATGCTGGTAGCTGTTGTTTTCCCACACACCTATATGAAATACTTCTTCAGCAGATGTGTTTGACATTCTCAGTTATTAAGCGGGTCTTTGAGAACGAGACAGATTCCACATGGACCTCAGCTTTTAAAAATAAAACATTAAAACATGCTTTTGTCCACAGTAATTTGTACTATATTCAAGCTTTACATATATACGTTTGCATTCTCAGGGAGCCAAACCTGACACTGGTGTTGCAAACATTATGCTCTACTACAGACTACAGGTACAGAAACTTGTGTATGTATGTATATGTATATATATGTGTGTGTCTGTGTGTGTATGTAAGCGCTTTCTGCTTAAAATAAACTTCTGAGATAATAAAGATCTCTCATTTTTGATTTTTCTTTCCTACTGGTACATGAACCAGAAAGTGGCCTGTATGTGTGTGTGTGTGTGTGTGTGTGTGTGAACACCCCCTGTGGGGTGATAACCTGTAATTACTGCACCAGATGTGAACGAGAAATGGGGAGAGACAGAAAGAGAGACAGACTATAAAATATTGCAAAGATGGAAAGAGAAAGACTCCAAAACCTACTGAGTTGTCTTGCTGCCTACTGCTACACAGGTAGTTTTAGCATGTATGAAATAAATGATGCCTCTGTATAAATATGCATAATACATACACATTTAGTTAGACTGAACTATGTGTATTTAGCACTGAGTGTCAGCACTGACACTCATTTTGTTTCATTATTTAAATTTTTTTTTTTGCAATTCATTAAAAATTAGAAATAGACCATTTCCTTTACAAATATCTAATTTACTTCTGAAGGAAAATTTTAAATCTTGTTCTCAGAAATTAAGCAAGTTTGTGCTTAACAAACAACAAAAAAAAAGGAAAATTCAGTGAGGTCAGATTTATTTAGATTTTCTCCCCATTTGAAGTATTTATAAGTAAATGCATGTTTATTTTACGATGTTTAGATGTCTGCACTGGGAAACCAGACAAAAATGCAGTGCGCCTATATAGGTAGAGCTCAGAGATTAGGAACCAAACCGTCCAGACTGGATGGGGAGGAAAATGGGGGAAAGTTTCTTTATAAGAGTAAGATTTTGACAGCAAGACAGAGGTTTAGACAGAGAAAGAGAGAGAAAGAGCAAATGAATTCATGACATGCAGACAAAGAAAGAGTGGAAATGGAAATGCTGGGTGTGGTGAGACGAGAGGTGTTTCTGTCTGGGAGAGGGTAAGATGGAAGAATAAAGACAGAGAGAAAGAAGAGTTTCTTACACATGTTATTCAGCTGTGTAAACTGGTGTAAGGCGGGTCTGGGGTCTCGGGTTGCCAGTGAAAATGGCTCATATTTATATGAGACTGGCAGCCCCGACACCTCTTACACACACGTTAATATTATTATTACTACTGAGCACTCAAAAATGGAAAATGGCAGCAACCTGCGAGGCCTGGAGAGGAGCGCATGTGTGTTCGTGAGAAAACGCAAGTATGTCTGTGAGAATATGTATACATAAGAGACAGAAAAAGAGAGGGATAGAAAGAGTCCCACAGGAAAAAAAAAAGGGGGCAGAGAAAGAAAAAGAAAGGTTGCAGAAAGAGAAGTTTGGCATGAGGAGATGGATAGGGAGAAAGTGTAACGTGATCTACTGAACATATTAGTGCTGTCAAAGAGGAGAACGAGAAAAAGAAGAAGGAGAAAAAGGGTGTCAGACACGAGCATGTATTCCAGGACAAGATTATAAAATTCCCGCAAAAACGGCACAGACATGTTGGAACAGACAGACAGACACACGTATTGAGCAAAGTAAATTCTTAACAGGTGGGTGGGGCCACTCATATCAATGACAGACCCGTAATTTCCCTCAGGGTCATATTTAACCAATCACAGATCTGGTTACATAACTAGATCACAGGCCCGTCCAACGGTGTCACTGAATACTAGTCAAAGTTCACGAGGTCCAATGTAACATTCCCAGATTTCCTACGAATGGAACGAACCATCAGTGAGGCTTGTACAGCACAAATAGTGCAATGCTGCCGATGTTCAGAAGAGTACACTGTGTATACTGCATTTGATTTTTTTTGAATAATATTTTTAAACAGCATGCAGTATTCAATAATAAACAGTGGTGTGATACATTAGGGTGGCCATATGCCTCCTTTTCCCCAGACATATTCTGGCCAGGATTTCCAAATGGCCTAAAATGGTCCAGGTTTTTGCGTTGTCTTTATGCATGGTGAAGAATATTTGAAGTGCTGCATGATGACTGAGAGCATGTCAATAGCAAAACAAAGTCAAAACCCAGACATTTTAGGCTTTTCATCTTATGTTGGCACATGCAATGTTACGTTTGTGTAAAGTTACAGATAAACTCTGTAAGTCGAACTGTTAATAGTTAAACATGCTTAAAAAGAAACTCAATTTTTCGTCTATGTAGTGCACCCAGAGATTGCATATCTGGCCTATTGTACCTGGTTATTTGGGCAATTCACGCAGACAGAAAATACAGTATAATGCATTAAGCATATGAATAGTATGTCATTCTGAACATACCTGTTGACAGGCTCCTGTGGTACTGCTGCTTCCCTGAAGGAGGCAGCACTCTCCGGTGATCTCTTCACTTGAAGTTGATTTGTATCATCAGCCTCTTCGTCCTCATCATCCTCACCAGCACGGCACATTTGCCAAAGAGAAATGAGCACAAGAGCTGATGAACAGAGAAAGGGAGATGAGGAGAGATGGGAAAGTTATCTGACCTGCCTGTGTGTGAGTATTCCCTGGTGTGTTTGGGTGATAACACACAGAACAGACCTGTAGACTCACACACAGAGATTTAATGAGAGTAAAAGCTGGTGATTAATAAAGAATGTGGAATGAAAGTGCTGGAGTTTGATGAGGACGAGGTCAAAATGTGTGTTTTTACTTAACTATACTTGAGGGGGAAATTAGTCGCCAGAATTTAGTTAAATCTGACAAAATCTCCCTTGTGCAGACATTCAGGAACATTTGGAAAAATTAGACTCGATTGGAAAAACGATTCATTAATGAAATAAATGTTTCTTTTTTTCTCTCTCCCTCTTTCTTTCTGTATATGTAAATGTTTTCTTTTAGGATTAGTACTTGGTCTGTAGTCATTATAATTAGCTTTATTTAAAAACAAAGGAAGTCTACAATATGTCCTCATTGATCTATGTAAATGTGGGCATCTGGAACATTTGTTTAAATGTGAGCGGCCTTGAAACCCAATAATCATGATTTAAGTTGCTGATGGATGCTGGTTTAGATGTAACTGGTGAATGTTTCCATATAGTCCTGTCGGAAATTAAGTTTAAATGACGCAGTCGGTCTAGGATCGGCCTAGAAAAGAGAGAGTTGACAGACGGTTTCTACTGGAGGAAGTGACAACAATTACGGAAAAAAAGAAAAACAAACTGACCCAGGGGAAGACAAGTCCTGCTCATTTTCTGCTGAGTAAACTCAACGCGTAATCATGTTCTCTCTGAAACTAATGAATTAACAGCCACAGGCCAACTATGAGACAGAGAGTAAATTATAAGCGCTGTTTGCTTTAAACAAACCTCTAACGTGAAGCATTAAAGTTAAATTGTGCGTCGTCCTGCATTGTTTGTGCTCCAGTCATGAATGATTCTTCAAATCAAGTGTCTTAAGTAATCAGACACTGCATTTTTACGTCTAGATATTCATATGAGACAATAACCAACCTGTCAACTAACGAACACCCTAGCAACATCCTGGAACAACCCAAAATCACTGCAGTGAGTTCATGTATTTATGACATACATTATATGTTCAGAAAACAGATAATTAACTTTCTATTCAAAGTGTAGTGCATATAATTATTTTCTAAAATATGTATTTGTTTCTAGGTATTAAGTCTTGTCTTCTAAACAGTTTATTAAAATGAAGTGGCTTTATGCTTAAACAACCCAATTATTACTGTCAGTTTTGAATGGAAATATAAAAATGTCTTCTTGTAATATGCAATTTCCAGATTTCTGTTCTAAGTGGATACATATATTTCTTATTTTTCGTTTTATATATATATATATATATGCGTGTGTGTGTGTGCACATTATTATTTGAAATAACACATTTCTGTCAATGAGGTCATAAAATAAGTATTAAGTTTATTCTTCAGAATATTCTATTTGTAGAAATACATTGTAAAAAACAAGACTTATTACCACAAGTATTTCACAAGTAATTGTATCTTGAGACCATAAAAACAAGACATGAGACCATAAAAAACCATCTAGCAACTACCTTAGCTCCACAACCCACAACATGAACTGTGTACAGACAACATCACTCACATACTCCTCAGAAAAAGTAAAAACCTAACTTTCTACTCAGAGCTCATAGCTGCATTCACAACTGATTTTTCCCCAACTCCTCTCTTTTTCACCTTTCCTCTTCCCTCTCTCTCAAAATCGCATGTTATGGCTAAATGCCCAATGAGTCACAACTCTGGTAAAACCATCAGAGAGGAAAGAAACAAAGGGGGAGCAGGAGAAAGAGAGAGAGGGCAGAGACCAGGGTTCATTCTCCACTTCCAGTCCAGTAGTTCATGCGTGCATGTCACTAGCGTTTAATCTTCAAAGAGCAGCGCACACACACAAACACACACACACAGAGCCAAATAACATTAGAGCTCTGTATCACCAGTACATGCCCTACCCATCACTCCCTTCTGGTTGCCAGTGGAAACCACACAAACAATCCCTCTTGGGCAATAGCAGGAGTCAGCAGAGGATGCAATGCTCTCTCCCTCTCTATTGTGTGCTAGACGGCATGCACATAAATATGCATGGTGTGTGTTATTGTCTGGATTACATTTTAATTCTTACATTTATATGAAGTGTGTGTTTGGCCTCAAAAATGTGATGATGTCACATTCTCTGGCAGAGTTGAACACTTTGAAACTGTTTTGAGTGCCTGAGCGAGAGAAACCTTCAAAAACTGTGCAAAACGTCGTAATCTGACAATCAATTTGACAACATCAGGGATGTTAACAAAATGTTGAACAAAGAGTGCAGCTTCCAGCGAAGTGTGTGTTTATCTAACACACATGCAGGGCCAGCGAGTGACCCACACACAGACAAATTACCACCGAATGGCTTTCCAGTGTCCAGCAGGCCGTATCATTCAATCTGTTTGTTTTTCCTTTCAATAAACTAAAGCATCTGCCTTGATTTTACCCATTAATAAACCATGAAAACAGTACTGTTTGGATTTCTGTTCAAGTGTATACACATAATGATTATTGTCTCTTTTTGTCATCTTCAGTTGTTTTGGCTACAGAAACTGTACATAGTCCATGCAATTCAATTATTTGAAAGTTAAGTAGTGACTATCTGTGCAAAAGTCAACCCCCCAAAAAGTCTTGAAAACGTGTTTTCATTGCAAAGCTCAACTTCTTTTGCCAGTTTTGTAAAGGACAAGGTTAAAATTAAATAAGTACAAGCACATTTTTCCCTTGCAAGCAGACGACAGGAAGTGTTTTTTTTTCTCTTTTAAAACTTAATTAAGAGCCCCCTATGGCTCACCATTACATATCTGCACTAGTTCAGAGGATATCAAGCTTATTTTAAAGCTATTTACCAAAATCAAACCTTAATCTTCACCTCAAAATGAAAATGAAGTCTGTGGTTAGTAATGTTTTTGAAGGCTGCATTGATATATAAAATATACAATACTATTGTGAAATATAATTACAACTTGACTGTTTACTATTTTAATACATTGTAAAATGTCATTTCTATGCAAAGCTGAAATTTCAGCATCATACTCCAGTCTTCAGTGTCTGATCCTTCAGAATTTGTTCTAATATTCAGATTTGATACTCAAGAAATATTTCTTATTGTTATGAGGACTGAAAACAGTTGTGCTGCTACATTTTTTTTTTGTCGAAACTAAGAAAAAGTTTACTTTATACGTTATAAACGTTATAAACGTTATAAAACGTTTTAAAATACACTATTTATTAACATTATAAATGTCTTTCGTGTCACTTTTCATTAATTTAATGTATCGTTTTTGAATAAAAGTATTGCAAAAAAGCAACAAGTTTATGAAACATTTAGGGTGCTTTTTGTCCTATATTTGAAGCTCAACAACCCTAGCTTCAATGCATTTGTGTTATGTAAAAGAGCCGCTTGGGTTCCAAGCAACAAAAGGGTGCTTAAATAATGACACAATTAGCATTTTTGGTTGAACTACCCCTTTAATGTCACTTTACTCATTTGCTCTTTTAACCTTAAGAGTGACCCTAAACCCTTAGCTTGACCTCTGACCCCTCCATCCACCTCAAAGGGTGATTTGAGCAATACGCCAAGCCTAAATAAACGATTTCTTAAGATACAGTACCCACGAGTCCGCTCTCACCCCGGGAAGGATGCAGCTCAAGATTCAGGCCTTCCCAGAAACTCGAGCAGAACTCCTCCAATACAAACACTCATCAATAAGTAGTCACATCGCATACTGGACGCACTGCGACACTCCGTAAGACCTCATCTACATGAGAACATTCCCTCCACGCCTGTCAGAGTGCATATGTGTGTGTATGTGTGCGAACAAAGGCGAAGAGGGGTCGAAAAACAATTACGGTAAAAAATGACTAATATGTCACAGACGTGCTGAAGTACTTTTTTTCCCTCTCTTCATTCGCTCTTTTTTATCCTTTCTTTTCAAAGTCACTATAATTACAAACAAAAGGGTTGATTTCTCTCCAGCTCTAGGCATGATAATGGAGAATCTAGTGGGAATCGAAGATACGGACACACACACACACGCATCGACGCAAAGTGACAAGAGGTTTACACAATGTATGCACACATGCACACACTGTAAACGTATGTGTCTTCTTGTGTAACTTGTTCAAACACAGCTGCTCTTAGTTGGTGACAGAAGACAGTGAATCAAAACACTTAGAACTTGACACGCATGCATGAGTTTTTTGGGAACAACAACACAGGTGGTTGTATACTGGGGGTAAATTATAAGCATTGCAAATAGTTTAAAGTATTGTCGTTCTCCAGTTCAAATATCTAAACAATCCTAAATCAAGATGCAAATTTACCTGAGAAGAAAAATGGCTTCAAAGAATAGTTCGCCCAAAAATTATAATTCTGTCATCATTTACTAACCCTCAAGTAGTTCCAAACCTGTATGAATTTCTTTGCTCTGTCGAACACAAAGGAAGATATTTTGAAAATAATTGGTAACCAGACTGTTTTGTTCACCACCGACTTCCAAAGTAGGAAAAAAACTACTATGGAAGTCGATGGTGACTCAAAACAGCCACTTGAACAAAGCAGAACAAAGAAATTCATACAGCTTTGGAACGTCTGACGGCACCCATTCACTACAGAGGATCCATTGCTGAGCAAGTTTTCTCCACATTTCTCTACATTTCTCCAAATCTATTCCTTTGAAAAAATAAAGAAGGAACATTTATATTTTTGATGAATTCTTTCAAGTAATTTCCTTCTAAATGTACCTAGACTTAATGTTATACAGGAAAACAAAACAAAAATCATTATTTGCAGTGAGGCTTTGACAAGCCATCCAGTGATAAGGGAGCAAGTCCTGCTTGATCCAGCAGTTAGGGAGAACATTTGGTCAATTTAAACTAGCACACACACCACAAGCGCAGTAACACAAGTGCAAGCACACAAGCTCACAGCATGCATCTGAATGTCATCATCGGTGCTGATGAGATGCCAAACAGTAATGACACCCAGATCACCTACACATGACTGCCAAGTGTGTGTGTGTGTGTGTGTGTGTGTGTGTGTTTATGCCCCACATCACCACACGTGTTTGCATGCAGCACGGCTACGTTGAGACTAAGAGAACCCAGCTGCTAATGAACACGTCAAATGTGTGCGTTGTCTTTGTCAGTGTGTTTGTTTGTTTAATGCATTGCCATGATTTGAGGGACTGTGCGTGTGTTTTAGACCAGAGATTAGAGCATCTGTTCTAAAGAGAGGAGTGGGTATTTTCGTCTTTCTCTCGTCACATGCCCCTGTCATCCCTCCATTTTCCATTTTTACACGCAGCTCCAGATGTTGAAGAGCTGAAATATTAAATTACAGAAATTGGCTTGTTTCTGCACTTTTGGCTATATCAAAACAGCCCTTCCCTAATGCAGTCTCTCTGTAAGACGAATAACATACCTTAAGCAAGTATGCAGACACAGTCGCAAATGCAGTGCATCGCAATTGTACAAGATGTTTCTCTTTAAAAAAATAAATAAATACTCAAAAATACTAGGCAGTACAAATGATTTCAAAAGTAATAATAATAATAAATGTTTCTTGAGCAAATCAGCATATTACAATGATTTCTGAAAGAAACATGTGACACTGAAGACTGTATTAGCGCCTGCTGCAAATTCATTATATAAATCACTTATTTTTAAATGGTAAAAATATTTGACAATTTTAGTATATTTACTGTATACGACACTCAAAAACACTGCACCTCATTACTAGAGACTCTTTCAAATGTATCTGTGGTATTAAATGCTTTACTAGTCAAGTAATTATAAGAACAGTTTAAATAACTTTAGCGTGCTAGCTGACCTGAAAGACAAATCAATGTTGCTGCCCGCTATACAATGCCGGATGCTGCGATTGCAAAGTGTACTACAAACTGCACAACAGGACATTTCAGAGCACAGCATTCCCTTAAATTTAGCTAGAAATTGCATACCCACTGGTTCAGATGATAGATCGTCTCCCTCCATTATTGTCCACAGTCTGTTGGTTCTCCCTCTTTCAGGTTCTAGGTGTGTTCTGCTGCACGGCTGTTCTGGATTAATTCTGGATGATTGTGGAGACTCCTGAAGGTTCAGACATTTTCTGGGCCAGCTGCTCAGAAACATTACAAAAGACATTAGCTTACCCATAAATTAGGGCCCAGCCACATCAGCAGATTGTTAATTCACTTTGAGTTCCCTGTAACCAGGTGCAAAAACAAAAACAAGGGGCCTAAAACAGAGCCCTGTGGGACACCGAGGTGCTCACTTACAGAAGTCTACTGAGAGATGACTCAAGCCTCTGAACATTCACACACAAACTCACACATACACACACTACCTGCGGCCATTGTTAAAGAAAGCGATGTTTTCCTCGCTTGGTAAAGCGTGTATATGGATTTATAAGGCAGTTCAGTTGTTTGTGTCCAAAACAGCGTGATTAAACTGTGTGTGTGTTTTTCTTGTATTCATATGTTTATGTACGTATTTGGAGTGAAGGGTGGAGACTTACGTGTGTCAGATGTATGTTTATGTGTATGCGTGTGGCACATGTGCAGTGACTGCGTACGTCTGTTATGTATATGTGATGAGTGTGTATGTGTGTGTGATTGATATGTGATGTGTGTGTGTGTGCGTGTGTGTATGAGCCCGTCTGCTCAGGGCATTGGTTGAATTGTTTCCACATGTGTCTTAATGCAGTTCTAGGCGCAATGGGTGGGGGAGAAAATGTGTGTGTGTGTCTTTTTTGAAGGGGGGGGGCATCAGGTTTCATAGCGCCACAGACTACATCTGGGCCTCCGTGAGCAGAGGTAAAGTTCCCACGACTAACCACACACAACACACACATGCATGGATGTATTGCATCAAAAGATGCAAAACATGACGCACACACATGAAAACCACATGGCACAGGTTAACAAGTGAGCAAACACACATGCACCAGCAGCATGATGTAACGCATATCCAGCAGCGACAATCAAAAACATCACACACACACAAACACGCAGCACACACCCTGGTTCGCTGGCACGGCAGTTCTCCTGCCATGGGCACACGGGCGTTTCACTGGCATTAAACACATGGTAGGAAAATGTGAATGTATTCGGTAATCGCTCCTCTATTACACCCAGAGAGGGAGAAAAAGAGCTCTCCTACATCTCATTTACACAACAAACAGAGAAAAATGAGGGAGAAAAAAAAGAGCAAAAAGAAGAGAAAAATTCTAATAGGCTGCAGTTGGGCATGTCTGGACTGAGATTAAAGAGAGAGAGAGAGAGAGAGAGAGCAGAACAAGAAAGAGAACATGAGAGAGGGAGGAGAGGTGTGAGGTAGAGGGGA
>JAUYWG010000048.1:4243514-4254424 GCA_034779775.1 Enteromius afrohamiltoni
CTGTTCAAACTAAGAAAATTAAGATTTGTTAAACCAGAGCTAAAAGATTAATAATGAACATCTGATCAGATATAACTTGAGATGCATTATTTGAATGCTTGGCTAAAAAGACGTGTCTTTAATCTAGATTTAAACAGAGAGCGTGTGTCTGAACCCCGAACATTATCAGGAAGGCTGTTCCATCGTGAATGTGAACATAAACTATCTGCAAAGTAGTGATGGTGACAGCGCACAATAAATTATGTTTTTGCCTATTTATTTTGAACCTCAATAGAAAGCAATACAACTGAAATGTTTCCAGGTCCAGAATTGTAGTAAATACAAAGCAGTTCATGTGAAATCACTGACTTGACTTCAGTTTTGCAAGGTTACGAGGTTACCTTTTGCTCTAAAAGAACAAAAATAACAATTTACCAACCATTTTTCTCCCACGAGTTACGTGGGCCATTTAAGAGAGTATTGCAATGCATACACAAGTGTTCCCACAACAATCAGGGTATCTTCCGTCCATTCCATATCCGTTTAATATGGAAATTAAAATTCTGTAAAAAACAGAAACCGAAAAAACTTTTCATTTTTCATTTGTTCAAAACAAGAATTCTGCAGTTTTAGACAGAAAACGAGTAAACCCATTAAATGTTCGATCTCTACACGTGGGCGGAGTGAAATGCCCCTCTCCACTGATTGGTCAGCCAAACATTAAAACATAATTAGAGTCCTCCACCTCTAAAAGTTTATTATTTCTACTACATTTGATATCTTTCTCTTCACCAAACAACCATACTAACGAATGGTTTGACACAAACTGTAGCGAGGCGGAGCCTATAGACAAAGCTTTCTTCTGTGTATGAATAAATTCTGTAACCTACGCGTGAAATATTATTTTATCTCATAAATATTAATTTACTTCGCATCTGCACTCACAAATACTAGCCTACATCTTTAGCACACCAACTGATTTATTATAACCACCTATTAAAATCTGTGTGGCAAACGATTTAAGATGTGTGTGTGGACGGAATGGATGGAAGATACCCTGATTCACAACACTTACTACTTTTATATGCGGCCTTTTGCCCCTGAATGTAAAAAACATTAATTATTTTAGAATAAAATATAACAATAATAATAATTTGCTGGGTTTTGATGTGATATGAGCTAACCGATCGTTAGATTTAATCACTAGCGCAATTTATGGAGATTAATAATTAAATAAATTATGTTGTTTTGTTATCTTTATGCCAATATATATATATTCTTGTAGCTTTGCAAAACTGAAGTTGATCCACAGATGTCACATGGACTGTTTTACTGATGTATTTACTATGTTTCTTGACCAGAGGCCTGTTACATAAACCAAGATTAGAGTATAAGACAGGCTTATTTCAGTTAGTCTGACTTATTGCTAGTTAATTTGTATTAAAATAAGTCAGACTATCTGCCATAAGCCTGGCTTATTTGGTAAACTCGTTTTATGGAACAGGCCCCTGGATCTTTTCAGTTGTTGCTGTCTATGGAGGGTCAGATAGCTCTCTGATTTCATCAAACATATCTTAAGAATGCATCATTTCTTTAGCTCTAATAAGACATTTCTTACTTGAATGCTGCTTAAGTGGTTTGTGTGCGGCTAACTCAGGGTGAGATTTCTGGTAATACAGCAGTGTCCGTCAAAAGTTGTGGGTGGGGCCTTTAAAATGTGAAAATGTGATTTATGGGGATTAAAAAGAGTGGGTGGATTTTTATCATTATATGGTGGTTTTGTACATGCCCTGCCAACACACATTCATGCTAAAAAAAAAAAAAAGTTAATTTTGCATTTTACTTCATATCCAGAAAAAAAGGTTATTTATGGATCCAACAATGAGTAAAAATGGACTAGACGAATGTGTAAATAAACAATTCTTGCTGGAAAATAAAATAAAGTGATTTCCTATCAGCAAAAACAAACACCAATAGGCTACATAAAGCTGTGGCATATGATCTTACAAGTCAGAACACTTGTTTTACAGCTGCTGACATGTCAGATTGATTCAACCAATGGTGGGTGTTTGAGGTGGGATTATTGTTTTGCTGACTAATGGAAGATGGGAAATTAAAAAGTCAGTGTTTTTGCAGTTCTGTTTGGTGACATTAGTCTGTGCCTAAATTTGCTACATAAATCTGCAGTATGCTTGACATGTTAATATAAGTGTATTTTGTGTTGCAGCAAGCAGGTAGAGAAGCCAAGTGGCCACATATGCACTCACACACACACAGCTGGTCTCGAGTCTTTGACTGACTCAGACTGTATTGAGCTGCAGTGATTGATGTTAATTGTAGAACAGAATGGAGGTATTAAACACAGAGAAACTCACAGCCAAACACATTGCCAAGACAGACTCATTAACCCACAGCTCTTCCTCTCGTACCATCTCAGAGCAAGCCATCTCAAACAGAGACAATATGAGTGTGTGTGTGTGTGTGTGTGCAGAGCCTCAGCCAAAGATCAATAGCCCAAAGCTGCAAAAGCAAAGACATGGGCAATCAATACTGCCGCTACAAGCAGTGAGCAGGGACTGAAAGAAAGAGAGGGGGAAAGATGAGAGAATGAATTAAAGGGACAGGATAAAAAGAAAAACAATCTCCACAAATCAGCCTTAAAACTCAGAGCAACAAAGCCAACAAATCCAAGAGTAATACACTCAGCAAGGGTTCTCATACTTTTTGACCAATGAATTTTTGTGACTTTTCTATGACCTTTCCAGTCGTTTGTGATTACTGGATGAGGATTCACTAATTAATCATTCAGAGCAATTTGTGAATCAGTGTGACAAATTCATTGAAAAGAAGCAACTCGAAAAGAACAATTCGCACACAAATCAGACATCACTATGGCTCATAAGCAAGATTCACTTGATACAAGAATAACATCGACCCGATGAAATATTTTAAAGCATAATTAGTGAACAGTGTGCGTTTACTATAGAAATTTCCAAGATTAATTTCCATGGTCTGGAAAACCAGATTTTTACATTCCTCAATATTTCCAAATTTTCCATGATTATAGGAACTCTGCTAGGAAATAAAACAAATCCTTTATTAATTTTACAGTGTTTTACCTGAGTCTCAGCACATCAGGACATATATATGGAAAAATATAAAACATATTTTATATTAAAACAATTAAAAAGTGTATTACATTAATTTATTTTATATAATATTGATTTATAGATGACATTTTAACATAAAATTAAGTTCAATAAAAATCTGTGTAGAAATGCTACTGTATACTGCACATTACGTCACATTTTCATAATATTATGAATAGTATGCATATTATGTATAATAATGTAATATAATGCAAAAATAAGTGAGGTATGCTACTGAGAAAGCATCTTGGGTGTTGCACTCAAATACCTGATGGGTGAATGAGTGCAGAGATCCTATAAACACCCTCTAGTGGAAGCACAGCACAAAACACCAGAGGAAACTGGATGTTGGAGGTGACGGACGTTGGGAAGACCGGAGGGAAACGGTCTCTAAATGTCAGGTGGATTAATAATGGTTCTTATCTGCCTCTTCTTTCCTCCTCTCCGTCCCTCCTTTCCTCTCTCTTCCTCTGAAAAACAACTTTCTTTCCAATGGCACATACTTCACGAGGTGGGAGAGTTTGAACAAGAAGCAAACATGAATGCATTTAGAGGAGAAAGTCGATGTGTGTGTTTGTTACAATGGGTGGAGGGGACCAAAGGGATGACCTGCAAGTCCAAATCACTGACTAAATACTGACCCTCGTGCCCCACTATTAATAACTGTGTCCCAGCTTAAAAAGCGTGGGCTCAAAGAAATCTTAGTTAAGTAGACAGAAGACATCCTGAATTAGACAAACGAGTCCTAGGGTTTGGTTAGTTGCTTTAAGGTCTGTATAAAAACAACAGATGTCTATGGTATGTCTTCAGTTAGATAGCTGAGTAAAAGTGTGTGTGTGTGTGTGTTTGTGTGTGTGAGAGAGAGAGAGAGAGAGAGAGAGAGAGAGAGAGAGAGACGAGTGGAGGGGGTTCGGAGAGGGTGGGTGAGCGTTGGCTTGGCTGACCGTCTGCGGTTCTGTCGCGGTGCTGAGAAATGTTCCTTTTGGATCGGACCGTGTGCTTTCATACCTCCCTCTCGCTTTCAAGCGAACCGTCTCTCTTCACTCTGCCCTCTTGAGTTTTACAGTCATGAAACGAAGACTCAAAATGCATCAAAAGCACTAAACTTCTGGAAGCACCGTAAAGCGCTCTGGCTGATGTTGTGTTGGTCCCGGTTTAAGCGAGGTGGGGGGATTTGGGTTTGAGGCATTGGCAGATTTTTACCCTCTTAAAGCGTCGGACCCGGCTTGGACTTGAGTCAGGAGCGCGATGCGTCCCGGTGGGACCGCTGGCGCGTGCGCGCGCTCCTTTGTTGCGCACGGTGACATTGGCGAGTGTTTTCGCTGTAGTCGGGCGGCATCACACAGAGGCTGAGTAATCTCGTTTGGATCCAATAAGTGCGTGTGTGAGGGGGAAAGCAAAAGGAGAGGGAGCGAGGGAAAGAGAAGGGGGGCTGGGGGAGGGAGGGTGGATTGATCTGAAATCTTGTTCTGTTTTTTTTTTTTTCTTGGAGTGATTTCTGCGCTCTGTCGTGGAGCTTCAGAAGACAGAGCGGAGCGGTTTCGGAGAGGAAACAAGCCGCGCAAACGCTTTCCAGCTTTGTTAGTTTTCTATCCAACGTTTTACGTGAATTTGTGAATGAAAGCGGCTGAGGAAGAGGAGGCGGCGCAGGTTAAGTGGACGCTGCTTCCAGTGCACGGTTCGCCTGCTTTAATGCGCAAAAAGGAGACGCGATTTCCCTCACTAATCGAAGCGCTTTCGTCGGGCAGACTTTGGCGCTGTACTAGGGGGAGCTGCAAACTTTCTTCATTTTAAAAAATAAATAAAAAGCTCAGATTGCATTCTTTCCCCCTTCAAACATTTTGGAGGTGATGTCATCGGCCCGTGTTTTGGCTGCTGTTGCGCTGGAGCTCCAGAATTGAGTCCGGGAAATCAGGTGCAGGGAGCTGCGAGCGTGTGCCGCTTTCCTTCTGCTTTCACTTTCCCCCTTCATCTGACCTGGACCGCGCCGCCGTCTCTCCGGCGCAGCAGCCATGACCGAGCACGCTCCGCGGTACCCGGAGTCCAGCTCGCCGCCGCCGCGTCTTCATCTCTCCATCCCCGTCCAGGTGCTCAGCCTCCCGCGGCGCGTCATTTCACCCGTAGCGGACCAGCAGTGACACGAACTCTCATGCGTGCGCATGCACTCCACGGAGTTTTAATCCTCATCTGTGCAAAGACATTTTCATCAGGAAAAGTTACGCTCGGACTTCTTGAAAAACACTGGGCGCAATCATTTTGCTGGCTGTCTAAAAGTTTTTACGAGCGGAAACGGCGCAAAGCATAAGTGTGGGTCGCGTTTGAACTTCGCTTCACCTGTTCCTCGGACTCCGGAGGATTCAGCACCGCCCCGCCTCCTGCCCGTTACCAACCGCGCACCGCAACCATCCGTGTCGGCGGCGGCGGCGCGCTCACACCCCGCTGACCCCTTGCCGCCCGTTGACGGTGATGCAGTCCACCGGCGCCAGCGGGAACATCCGCGGACCCCGCATTCAAACGGATTAAACAAACCGGAAAGACGTGAAGCTGTGACCCGGAGAGCCGTTTCGCAAGAGCGCACGGAGCCACACTGACGCGGAGGAAGCGATGTGGGCCTTTCTCTCCACGGTGGCTGTCTTGTAAGTCATTTGTGAATGAGCTCATGCAGAATGACTCTTAATGAATCGTTGCCTAAGTTGTAATACGTAAATTCTTAATCAAAAGCAGTCTGTGTGCCACACGCTTCACTTGACCTGACAAACTCCAAGTCTTGCATACATAATGATCTCATGACATCACCCCTCTGGGTTGCCATGGACACAGATGTCAATCACACCCAGCTCAGGTAAGGCACCGTCCAATGAAAACAGGTCACTCCAAAGGTGTGTCTGACATGCTCAGTATTTTTCATTCTTTTTGGTTGTGCACACATGGCAGTCATCTTGAGATGGTTATCATTCCTTTCCCAACCTGCGGATGGGACCAAGGGCCTCTGATAATCCACTCTGCCCAGAATCCCGACGCTCCCCCGGGCAGGCAAAGCAACTGTCTGGTCCTGTCCCGCCAAATTACTAATGATAACGCCCAAGGATGGTTGTTCTAGCAGGCATGGAGCTGGCACCTTATCTGCTGTCTGGATAGAGCGGAGCGCCTGTGACCTTCTCCGACAGGAAACTGCAGTTTAGAGACAGAAAAACATCAAACAGAGCTTTAACATTCTCAGACGGTTGTGCAGAATTAACCGGGAATTTTGCAAGTGAGACAAGATTGTGTTTGCTGTCTTGTTCTCAAGGCTGGTGTCATTACAGGCCGATTCACTTTATCTAATAGTAATCTAAAATAGTAGTTTCTGTGGTTCAGGGTCTGGTGAAACAGAAGACGAAAGCAGATGCAGATGCGTCAAAGTCTTTCTTTTCCTGTGTCAGTTGCGTTAGAGGTTATTTGTTTGCGATGAGTTGAAGATACTGACGTTTATCAGACAAGTTTAATTCAAAGCTTTTCTCAGCGGTGCACCTGCGCTTCAGTCACTAGCTCAAGGCCATAGCGATAAGCAGCAGACAACAGAAAATGATTTAAAACAGTGCACTCATGCAATCAGAACAAAAAAAAAAAAAATGTACAAAGCAAGTGTTCTCCAAAAAGATAGATGAAATGCATGGAATTGATCCTGAGAGATTTCTTAAAGTGGAAAGTAAATACTAAACACCAGCACTCATTTTCTTGCTGCCTCATCCATTTCTGAGTCAATTCTAAGTTTATCTTGTAATGTCTCGTAATGTTAAGTTTGTATCTCCCTCCAAAAAGTTGCGAGATGTGAATTCACAATCCTATAGTTTTAGAGCTCAAAATTCTGAAGTTATGTCTCAGAATTCCTCGGCATTCCAATAAATTACTTTTATATTTTGTGGTGAAAATAAGCTTCCATATGTTTAGTGCCGGTCTGGCCAAAGTGGTAATTTTTCTGACTCATCTGGTGACCAAGAAAGTCTCACTGGTTTACGCTGAGAAGAACGTCAGCAAGCATAGATGCGAAACAGGTTTGAAATGATTCATGTGAACTTGAACAGAAGGAGTGAAAACTTAGGAAAGGAAATTCCCATAACAGGACAGAAACAGTGACCTTGAGTGAGTGCTGTAGAAACCAAGGCTTTTACCATGACATATGTAACACGCAACAGCCCACAGACGGGACTTTCTGTTCCTGTAGATCTTTCAGAGAACATTAATCTTGAGCGTCGACCCGACTCGCAGCACCTACAGCCCTGACTGCATTTCTCTTCCCTTCCCTGTGCTGCTATATTGTTTAAAGTTGGCCAGTGGTGTAAATTGTGCTTGAAGGGTGTGCGGGGTGATTTGGGATACAACTCCACCTCGCTGCGCTCAACTCTACACACAAACGCCTTCAGGAATCGTTCTGTCTCAGGTTTGATGATGTCATCACCGTGCTTGTTTTGGCTGTCGACAATAGTGCTCAGTAGAGTAAAGCTTGCAGCTACTTTCTTTCTTTCTCCCTCTCTTCCCCCCCCACCACTTTTCTCTCTCTCTCTCTCTCTGGCAGGCCGCAGACTCGATGCGGTTTGGGAGGGATATGGAGAATCCGAGGTTGCAGCTGAAGTAGTTTTTTTTCTCCTCACATTTTCTTTCCCTCTTTCCCCCTAACTCTCTCTCTCTCTCTCTCTCTCTCTCTCAGTGAAGCACTACTGTTTTAACAGCTGAGAGTTCTTACGGGACCCAGAGCCAGTCTCACCTGCGCAGCCAGGGTTTGGCAGCTACACCACCCGTATATGCACAGATCCGCAGCCAACGTGTGCTGATCTGCAGCCAGCTTGCACAGATCTGCAGTTTGCATGTGCATACAGTGTGTGCATGCATGAGTTTAGAGAAACACTAATGCACATCAGTCAAATTTACAACATTTGTAAACACGTAGATGCCATCAAAGCTAAATAAACTTAATAAGTGACCACATAAAATGTTTAACAGGCACAGAAAATGAAAGCTTTTTATGTCTACTAGCTATAAATATTGGATAAATGTTTGGATACAACATCATTCAAAAGTTTGGGGTCAGTAGTTGACCAAATTGATCAAAAGTGACAATGTCACAAAAAGTTGTATTTTTTTTTTTTTTTGAACTTTCTATCCATTAAAAAATAAAACTTATGGTTTCCATAGGAATATAAAGCAGCACAACTGATATTAGTAAGAAATGTTCTTGACTATCACTAGAGTGATTTCTGATGGATCACTGAAGAATGGAGCAATGATGAAAATTCATATTTGAACACAGGAATAAATTACATTTTATAATATACTCACATAGAAAATGGTTAATTTAAATGGTAATAACATTTCACATTATTGCTGTATATTTGATTAAAAAAATGCAGCCTTGGTGAGCATACGATACTTTCAGAAAACAATGCTAAAAATCTTTTTCCGACCCCAAACTTTTGAACTGTATTGCTCATTTGTTTAAAAAGAACTTCATACATACTCACATCAGAAATGCAGACAGCGTAGATCAATGCACAACGGGTATGCATGGAATAAAAAAATGCACACAGGTGTTTATGTGAGCAGGTGCACACACAAACACACATGAGCACCTGGTCAGCACATGCACATCTGCTCAGTTATGTTGCGAAGTGTGTGGCCGTTTGGGGACTCAGGTACGAAGGGTCAAAGCGCAGGTGTGTGTCAGCCAGATGGGTGAAGTCTGTGCCATTTAGCAGCAGGATATACAGAGTGTCTCTGTACCTTTTACATTGTTAATGTGTTAGAGCGAAAACAGACAAACACACGTGCTTGTGAACATATTGGGTCAGTATGAGTGAAGAAAAGGGCCTCGCATCTGTTATGGAGAAAGATGCTCATTTTACATTTTCCTACATCTTGTTTCTCTTGATGTGGAGGAGTTTAGTAATGGAGGAAAATGTTTTGAGAGTGTGGTGACACCTGCATTTCATGACTTGTTTAATAGGCTACATAAATGCCAGGAAATGAAAGAACAAAAAGGCAGATAATCCCCAAGAATCTGATTGGTTGAAATTGTGTTGTTTTTCCCCTTAACCACTCTGGAGCTGAAGGGAAAAAAACCTTTTATGGCAATAAATCCCATATACACTGTAAGGTCATATCATATAAATTAAATGAAATAGTAATTACAGCTCGGGGTTTGAGACTATGGCTGTATCTAAAATCGCACACTTCCTTACTGTATAGTAGGCAAAAAGTTTTCCTTCTGAAGTTCACATCTCTTGGAGACTATATTATCCCCTGAGGCCATAGGAGAAGATTTGTAAACTGTAGTAACATGATCAATGTAGTACATACACATTACATTAATACTACACATATTCATGTTACATAGTGCATACTTATTAATAATTGCTAATTCAAAATATGTACCTGTTCAGACATTATGTGACGTCAGATGCAGCCCATATGCGGTCATCAGCCAATCAGTGTTGTTATTTCCCTGCAGCTCCAGAATCAAGGCATGAACAGCTAAGATGATTGGCTCACAAAGCCTGTATGCAAAACACAAGGATGGCAGGTTTGCATGCACTTTTAAGAGCTTTAAGCCATGATTGATTCAGTCCCTGAGAGGTTATAGGTTACAATGAATGGACATATCATAGCAAACATTGTTTTTCTTGTCCTTCGAAATAAGACTTCACTGTACAACGCAGACCAACTCTAACATTCACAATGGAAACTAAGCTGCAAAAACGACGTGTTTAGAAAATCATCATGGTTATGACAGTTATGACATTTACATATCAAAGCCTCTTTTCTGAGCAACTCACCAACTATTCAGTATTGTTCAGCAACTGAGCCTGCCATAGAGAATGACAGCATGAACCCGGATAACAGAGAACGTTCTCAGAACGTTCACAAACATGCATCTAGTAATATTAACAGAACGTTTGTTCACGTTCTCAAAATGTTAGCAAACTTTTATGCATTATTCATGCATCTTTAAATGTTGTTTACTTGAGTACATTCAAATAGAACATTTGAAATTAACTGATAAGGTTCAGAGGTTAGTCAAAAGTCATCTCTAAAGATTGATACATTTATCTTACAACCTTCCTCCAAGGGACTTGCTCTTTTGTGGTAGTATCAAAATGCAGACAAGTATACAATCATCAGACAGACTTTTACTATAAATCATGTGTGGGTAGTTGTTAAGCGTACAGCAGTGGTGAACATGGGAAATGTGGTTTTGTACATTGTGCAGCTATTATAGAGTGTGTGTTCCTGTGGTTTGTTGTTTAATGTAGGGAGGGTGTAGCTAATGTGCCCAAAACATTTAGTGAATGAATCTTCAGTCAATTATATTTTTTGCGTTAAGTGACTATATTTTGTATATTAATGTGCAAATGAAGCTGTATACAATATAAACATACAGCTTTATGTATAGAGCTGTGCAGTTTTTGTACTGCTATTTATCCAGGTATAGCTGGTGATATTCATACTAGTTGTATAATTAGTTACTAATTAATAATTAATTTGAGTGATTAATGCAGCCACAGAAGATCATCAATAGCTTCAACTCAAATAAATATTTCATTATTTAATTACCCTTTGTCATTTTAAACACACACACAAAAAAAGAAAAATATTTTATATATATTATTTAAAAAAACAAATACATTTTACGTTATGATAAATACATTTAAAAACTTTGGTTAGACAGATGTAACAGTGTTATTTCATTAATAAAAATATGTTTTAATATTTTTAATTAGCTACTATATTTTATTATATATATATATA
>JAUYWG010000048.1:4254524-4268504 GCA_034779775.1 Enteromius afrohamiltoni
CTTTGGCTGATTGTGGGGTGCACAGGTGTCTTTATGACAGCTAACGACCTCAAACAGGTGCTACTAATTTAGAATCACGAGCAGAGTGTAGCTGGACTATTTAAAAGCTAAATAACATGTATTTGAGGGTCAGACATCTGCCTGATAAGCAAGTGATCAAATACTTATTTGACACAGTAATTCCCAAATAAATTGTTCAAAAATCATACAATGTGATTTACAGGTTTTTTTAGATTCTGTCTCTCACAGTGGAAATGCACCTATGCTGAAAATTATAGAGCCCTCAATGATTTCTAAGTAAAAGAACTTGCAAAATCACAGGGTGATCAAATACCTACTGACCTCACTGTGTATATATATATCAAATAATATTGGTTTTATTTCAGGTAGCTCAAAGTTATTTTAGGTTTTAGTTTAAGATAACTACAATAATCCTCCAGTACTGAACCTGGAGCATTCCTTTAATTTTGTGGTTTTGTGATGCAATATGATTGAACATGAAGCATTATGAGTGCATGTGTATGTTAAGTGTGTGTTGACAGACATGATGAAGAGAGTGAGTGAGTGTGTATATGTGTGTTTGGTTGCAGCTGTCAGCTGGTTTGATGCTTCCTCTCTCTCTTTTTCTCTCATATCTCTTCATAGCTGAGGCAGTGTGGGGGAGTCGTTCATTCTCTACTTTCAGACAGGGAAACAAGAGAGAGGAAGGGAGAGAAAGAGCGAGGGATTAAAAACGACAAGATGAGAAACACTCTCTCAATTCCTTTCATATCTCCTCCATTCCTGTCTTTTTTTCCCCTCTGGCATGTTTTCTTCTGTTTGCGGCGCCTCCATTGACCCTGACGGTGATTTCATTTGTGAGGTGAATTTTTGGGATGTAAACAAGCGATGGGCCGCAGCTGCATCATCCGGAATAAATCAAAAACTACCGTCTTATCACGATCTGCGGAATATTAATGCCGAAAAGAGCCACAACCCCGCCACAATTCTCAACGATTATAATGTCAGCCGGAGGAAACCTCATTGACTGGGAATCTCGCAGAATGAGCTCAGCAGTTCGCTGTTAGATCAGGCAGGGGTCAAAGGGCATTTCTGCAATCGATTGCGTCAGAGTCGCTGGAAGCGTCTTGCTTCTGATATCATAAAAGTTCTTTCTAGGGTGTCTCCAAATAAGCACATATACAACACGGTGATGTTAAAGGATTAATGCATCATCAACCTGAATCAGAAACATATTCATGAAAACTAAACGTTTTCAAACAATTCATTGGCTTTCCATTGTCTGGACAAACAGAGAGCCTGTGCTAAACACATGCCATTAGTGATTGGTTCCTTATGATTTACTTCGGTATTGGCATTGATGTTAGCATGAAGAACCTTTAACATACATAGAATATTTCCATTGCAGGTTCTTTGCAGTGTAAAAAGGGTTTGCAGATTATTAAAACGTTCTTCACAATAAGAAACAAATGGTTCTTTTTACAACCGATCGCTGAAATTTAAATTTATTAAAGTATTTCTTCTGTTGACTCACTGCGAAAACCAGACTTTTATTTTTGAGGTTGTATAGTTTTTGCATACTAATTATTTAAAACAAAAGTGCATTGAGAGTCTGATTACTAAAAAAAGTTTTCAATTTAAATACATTTGACATAAAATAAAATATGGATATTCAATGAAACACGTGAAATAAGTTGTAGCACTGAAATTCTTAAAAAATGTAAAATAACACAACAACGTAAATTAGAAGAATGCTAATAAAAATGACAAACTTACAAACTATAAATTCAAGTAAAATTAATAATTAATACTACAAAAAAATCTCAAAATATAATAATAAAATATATAAATAATAGTTTTTTTTTCAATTCTAAAATACTGAAAAAACCCAAAATAAATTACAAATAAATTAAACATAAATAATAATCCAAAAAAGAATATTTATAATGTAAAGTACTACAAAATTATAATAAAAATAATAATAATTAAAATTCAAAACATTAATAAAATCATTTAATAGTATACAAATAATAAAAAGATTCACATACATTCTGGACATCTGCTAAATGTTATAACAACCCAAACAAAACATTTGCAAAATGTAAAAAAAAAGTATCTTTCAGTAGAAAATATATGAATCCAGTTACCATATGCATATGCTTTCAGGGATTTGTCATACACTAAACCAGCGTTTCTCAAATCCTACCCTGATGGTCCAATGCACTGCAGAGTTTAGCTCCAACCCTAATCAAACACACCTGAGCAAGCTAATCAGCGTCTTTATGATCATTAGAAAATCACAGGTAGGTCAGTTTTATCAGGGCTGGAATTAAACTCTGTAGTGCACTAGACCTTCAGGGTAACATTTGAGAAAACCTGCTATAAACCAACCCTTAAGTACATTTACAGCCGATTTACAGAACATACCAGTAGTTTGTTTAAAAATCAACTATTAGCGAGAACATTTTTCGCAAGCATTTTGGCATCACAACTATGGCAAAAGTTGTCCACACACCCACATGCTCATGATCTCAGACATTTGGTCATGAGGAGGTCGCGGGGTCACTGTCGAGACGATAAGGAGGAAGTGATGTGTTCCGCTCTGTTTACACCCACTCTCGCCTTCTCAATGAGTGACATCACACTGACCACACCCACACCACCCAGAGAGAGATCCGATTCTCTGCGTTCATCAAACACTTGCCAAGAGTGCAGAAAACACAGAGGGAGGGAAAGATGGAGAAATGTGTGCATTAGCTGCAAGAGTGTGAGAAAATGTGTGACCCTGGACCACAAAACCAATCATACTGCAAGTAGCATGGGTGCATTTGTAGCAATAACCAACAATACATTGTGTGGGTCAAAATGATCAATTTTATTTCAAAATTCATTAGGGACCCAAACTCTGGAAATGCTGGCATGTTTTTTAAATTTGGATAAAATGAAAACACTAGCAATTATTTTATTCACAATAGAACATAGATAACACCAAATGTTTAAACTGAGAAATGTAAAAAATGATGCACAAAATTAGCTCATTTCAAATTTGATGCTGGTCTCAAAATAGTTGGGACGGGGTCAGGTGTAACATGTTAAAGCATCTCCTCTTCTTTTCAAAATAGTCCCCCTGAAATTAAAATGAAAGATTTTAGGTTGTTAATATCAATGTTAGTCTTAAGGTTATCTATAAGGCAGTGTGCACTAAAACAGTGAAAAAATTCACATTTACAAGATTTAAGCGTTCAAAAATTGCAGTTCCGTCACTTCCGCCAAAACGGGTCAAGATTTTTCTGACGTCACCTTATACTTCATACGTCACTCCTCATACTCATCAAATCTTCTGACCAATCAAATGCTCTCTAGAATCTGCAGCACCCAGCCCCTAGACTCTGAGATCGTTCACTTTCTTCAGTGTTAGTATTTTCTGTCCTGTGAATGGCATGTAATGCACCGATGCAGGCAGTGTAATTATTTTTTTGATTGGGGCAAACTAGGTCTCATCTGGTGATGTCACGCAAACCGCGACAGCGCTCAAAGTCTGACTGTTTTTTTTTTTTTGTTTCCATCACATCGCACTGATATAGGTTTCCAGCTGCTGAAGAGTTTGTTGTCACCTTTGACGTATTTGATGATGCACCAAATGTTCTCTGTAGGTGAAAGATCTGGATTGCACGCAGCACCCAGACTCTTCTACTACGAAGCCATGCTGTTGTAATACTGTAGCTGCAGGTTTTGCATAGTCCTCTTGAAATACACAAAGCCTTCTCTAAAAGTGTCTGGAGGGGAGCATGTTGCTCTAAAACATTTACTGTATATACCTATAATATACATATACTATATGCATGTATACACCCCCATACCATCAGAGATTATCATTTTAAACAGCTGGCTTTTGAATTGAATGCTGATAACTTGAAGATCTTCCTCTTCTTTAACACGGAGGACAAGTGGTCTGTGATTTCCAACAAGAATGTCAAATTTGGACTCCTCTGACCATAAAACAGACCATTTTCCACTTTGAAACAGTCCATTTTAATCAATATTGGCCAACAGGACATATCTGGTACATCTGGACCATCTTTACATGGCTTCCTTTTTGCATGAGAGAGCTTTAGTTGGCATCTGTAGATTGTGTTTACTGACAGTGGTTTCTGGAAGTATTCCTGGGCCCATTTAGTAATGTCAATAACAGAATCATGCTGATGAGTGATGCTGTCTGAGGGCCTAAAGTCTACGGGCATCCAACAAAGTTCTTAAGCCTTACGCCTTAATCCCTTACGCACACAGATATATATGCAGTTTCTCTGAATCTTGATGATGTTATGCACTGTAGATGTCTTTCACATGCACGCAATACAAGCTTACAACATCGTGGCGCATCACACTCTAAACGATATTTTTAGATTATCATGCCAGAGGGCTTCACATGACCTCATGCAGCAGATCTTAAATTGATATTTCACTAATGTTTACATTAGCTAGCATGCTAGCAGCTTTCTGTACTCACCCGATGAGTTACTGCACTCCCTCACTTAACTTTCAAAAGTCTGATAATCATACTTTTGATTATATTTTTTCTAAAAATGATCAAGTAATGCTAAAAGACAAGTGTAGCACATGCTGAAGGAGAACATTAAAAGGACACATATTAATAAGAATAAACTATGCATTGAAAGAAGTAGATTGTGTCCAAGTTTGGATAATGTTGATCATTTATAGCCATTAGAAATTTAAATATAAAAATTATATATTTAAGGAATTATATAGGATTATATAGAAAATTATATAGAAAAAAGTTTCTTCTGAGACGTTCCACTTTTGATACTAAAGTCTAAGATCTTAGTAGAAACTCAATATGAATCAAATTCATCCAAGATTAAATGATCTCAGCAATAGCTCCATACTCTTGGTATATGACAACATTGAGTCACTTCTGTCTAGATGTATTTCTCATAAGAATGAATTTTAAGAAACTGCATGGTGAGACAATAGTGTCATTCTTCAGCTCAATTTAGTTCAATGTTGTTTCAATTTAGTTAAAAAAAATGCTCCAAACTCAAGCCAGTGATTGATCAGTGTCGGGAAGCTCAGTCACACAGTGTTGATTCAGCCGACAAATGGTTTACTTTTAGTTGTCTCTGCATATTAAGCTGGGACAGGAGAAAGTATTTTTACATCAGAGAAATTGCACGCGTCATCGTCAAGCATCTCTGAGCAGAAGTGAAATCTGTTCCTCCGCTGGTTCTGACGTTTGAGTCCGCAGCAGGCGTTAGTCCCGTAGGGGCCTGTGGTCTCCTTGTTGGCTGTCATAACAGCGGACTTTTCACACTGACTTATGTTGAGCAGACGCACTGATCCGTCCTGCGGGCCTGTTCGATTTCAAAGTGGCGGTCCCCTGCCAGAACGGGGTCTGTGGTGATGGAGAAGTTTAGCGTGGGCCCTTCAGCTGCAGCGCTGCCCTCATCCACTCGCTCTTATATGCTTAAAATCTTACTCACACCCACGGCCTTCCAAGTTTCCACGAAAATGTGAGTTATGCTTCAAATGTCAGGTTTTTCCCTTTTCCAACAACATGTGGCGATTAAACCAAGAACGGAAAGTAGTTTAGAATTGATTTAAATTTAGAATTTTCTCAATAGATGTTCTATTGTGAACAATTTATCTGTACATTTTTTAAATATTATTTTAACCTTTTTAATTAAAACCCTTTTAACAAAAATATAATTGAAGCACGTTTAAAGTTAAAGTTCCTATTAAGTTGTGAAAAAAAAAATCTGTTTATGTTATTGTGTTTATATATTTTATTTTATTTTTTTGTCTTGTTTAAACAAACTTTTAAATAAACATTGAAGGGATAGTTCACTCAAAAAGTTAAATTCTGTTACTCACACTTGTACCTTAAGACTTTTGTTTGACTTCAGAACATAAATTAAACAGCAACACAACTGAAATATTTAAGACCCACAAAGGTAGTACAGACATTGTTAAAATACCCCATGTGACATCAGTGGTCTTGATCGTGGTAGTTTTGTTGTCTATGGAGGGCCTGAAAACGGTCAAATATCCTTAACATCTTGAAGAGATAATTCACCCAGAAATGAAAATGATCCTGTCTTTTACTCACCTTCTAAGCATCGTTGGTGTATGTGACTTTCTTCTTTCAGGTGAATCCAATCAGAGTTATAATAAAAATTGTCCAGACCCCTCCAAGCTGTTGAATGAGCTTAAACAGGTGGCAGCCATTACACTTTGGAAGACGTGAAATAATTCATAATAAAACATCCCTCACATGGCTCCGGGGGGTTAATAAAGTCCTCCTGTAGTGAAACCATGCATTTTTGTATGATAAATATCCACATTTCAAACTTAATATGTACATTTCTCTCATGTCTGCTGTCTGTGGAAACAGGATCAAATCATTATTTAATACTCATGTATTTTATAATTACACTGTAAAAAGTTATTGGAATTTTAATAGTAAATAAATCCTTCCAGCCCAACATAAGACCCTTGCCATTCTAACTCTACATAATCCTTTAAACTATGCTACTCAGACTGGAGGATAAGTCAAGCTCTTAAGATGTTCATTTTAGCTTCACATTCCCTAAAGAACTGATCAGTCAACAGGGCTTTGGGATGCTGGGTGGATTTGTTTAGGTTACCATGGTAACACTCACCTAACCTTGATTGTCTGACTTTCTCTGGCTCCTCAGGTATATCCAGATGATGCTGGTCATGTGTAATCCTCTACAGGTGAGTTAACCTGAAAACAAAATAACCTGTTAAATGGCCATTCCTGGTCTTGTAATTTCTAACATGTTTGACTTTGTCTTTATAAACGGTCTGTCTTAAATAATGTGGAATGTTTTCAAAAAAGTCTAATTCGTAAGCATTAATTCATGCATTAGCTACCTAAAACGAACTATGAGAATGCATTTTTACTAATTTTTGCTTACGGAAAAGGAAAAAAACTCCACCTATTTTAACTTCAGTTCCTGACCTCCTTAAGCATTACCGATTTGGTTGCACAAGTAATTTCATTAAACCATCTTAAAAGTCATGTGAAATGTCAGAACTTTATATAAGAAAAACCCTGGCTAATACTGGAGTGCTTTTGTTTTTTGGTAGTGATGAGTCCAGAATTGTTTTCACAATGAGTTCACTTAAGAAAAATGTCAGAATATATAGGGAAATAAAAGAGTGGATGTGTGTGGTCTGTTGCCTGCAGGTGTTTGGAGTGGACGGGGTGAATTTTAGCGTGCACGTGGAGAATCAGACTCGTGCACGAGACGCCATGAGCAGGCGACATCATCGTGTGTACCAGCTTTACAGCCGCACAAGCGGGAAACACGTCCAGGTGCTCGGACGCAAAATCAGCGCCCGCGGCGAGGACGGAGACAAATATGGTAATAACACACACACACGAGAAAGACCACCCTCAAACACACACAGGAAACAGGAAATGTAGAAGACAACGACTCAGCTACTGCTGATACAGTGATTCACAGACAGGGAGAAAAAGGAACCATTGAATTCAGTTTTCTTTTAAGTTTTTGTTGACAGTCATATACGGTAATATAAACCTATTATTTTAGATTGGGCCCATATCACCATAATTCCCACTGCTGTCAGTTCAAGTATCTACCAAACAATCACACATTGCACAGTTAGATATCAGTGTTGATGACTGTCAGTCAGTCAGTATCTTCATTGACTTCTTTCTCCCCCCTTTCATCCATTCATCCATCCCCCTCTACTCTGAAGAATGGCCTTGGATGGGTTTCAGAGGAACCCAATCAATGCATGTGAAAGTTGAAAGAGGATATCTGCACCCATATCTAACAATGGGCCTGTTTTATTCATGTGTGAATCTCACAAAAACATCAAAATTGCACAGAATGATTGAATGAATGAATTCAGAATTAAGAACGTAATTTCTGTTTATTTACTGTATTGTTTTAGAAATAATTTGTAGAATAATTAAGCAGTAGTTAGTAGCAGGTTATTGTAGTTAATGAAAACAATACAATATTTAATAATTGAAGTAAAACAAATGTGATAACTAAAACTACAAATTATAAAAATGAGAATGAGAATGTCTTGAAAATAGAATCATCACGCAAATACTGTTAGAATACAAAGAAAATATTAATACTCCTAAAAGAGGCTTGGTGTTTACTCATTTCCTGTACGAATATATGACCTGGACAGGATCTTGACAGTTTTTGTCTTGACAGTTCACCCTCATAATTCTCTCATTCCTTATTGTGCAAATATTATTTGGAAAGCTTCCAGAGAGCTTGAGGTTTTGTGATCGACTCTCCTCATCAGGAAATAAAGGGAAGTGAAAGACGGGGAGATGGGAAGGGGGTGAGGATGAATGTATTTACACAGCGAGTGAGGGATGTCTGGATGAGCAGAGATTGGAGGAAGACAAAGAGGTTATTGATCTCTGGTGACCCCTGCGCTCACAAAGGTCATGCAGGAGCCATTTCAGAGCTTCAACTGCCATATCCTGAAACACACACACACAAGCTGAATGACCTCACTGGAGGCTGACAGTGAACTGTAGCTAAAGGCTATTATAATGCAGTGACTAGAGGCTGATTAGAACAGCACACTGCTATACTATTCATGCATATTGACCCACCATTGCCAAAATGTATCCCATAATGCCAGGCCCCCATTAAGGGTGTAACTCGTATTAAACTTGATTTGACTTGACTCTTTTTCGGAACTGTTATTAGTGCCAGTCAAGGCAGCTGCTCAAACAGATCCTTTGCATCAAATTATAAACACTAATTTTTTACATCATTGCAAAACCAGAGCTCGCTGTGATATTTTAGTAACGTCTGTCTGTCTCTCTGCCTGTCTCTTTACAAGCCCAGCTCGTAGTGGAGGCAGACACCTTCGGCAGCCAGGTGCGAATCCGAGGGAAGGAAACCAATTATTACCTGTGTATGAACCGCAGAGGGAAACTCGTAGGCAAGGTGAACTTCAATGTTGATTTCTTTCACTTTCTATTTGTTAAAACAAAGTCGAGGCAGGGTACGAATTTAGAACTTTTGTTTTAGAAATAGGCTCTTTTCTTTGTTTTGTGGAGAATAAAAGATATTTAGAAAAATGTTGGCAAACCAATGGTTTTGTATTTCAATTAGAAGCTAGAAGCTAGTTAGAAGCTATTTGATTATCAACGTTCCACACAATGAAGTCAGTCATACGGGTTTAGAAATAACATGAGGATGAGTAAATGATTCAGAGTTTTATTTGAATTTAAATATAAATTAAATTTCTAAATAATTTATTACGTAGAAATGGCTTTTTTGAGTAATTTTTTTTAAAATTTACTTTTATTTTATTTATTTTTTAATTTGAGGAATGATTTTATTAAATCAAACATTACAAAAAAAAATATATAAAAAAAATACAGAAATTGCCATAAAAATGTAATTGTTAAAATGAAAAGGAACTAATTGTGAAATACTGAAAATGTAATTTGAATTAAATTATTGTTATTAAAGTAGTTTTAATATATTAGTTCTCACTGGTTAATGCAAACAAAAAAACTTTGAAAATGTGTCAGTACAGAGCAAAAAAGATACTAGTAATTTGCTGTTTCTAAAATAATTTGCTTTTTTGTGTTACCAAATGTCACTATTATTTAACAACCAATATATTTTTTTTCTAGTTATGGCAAGAGCTAAATTTTTATTTTTGTACAACTGGTGAAATTAAATTAAATATTTTTATATCATGTACAAACATATAAAAATGTTATAATAATTTTGAAAATAAACAAATTAATTAATTTTACTGAATTATTTTAAAATAATGACAGAGAAAACCTGTGAACAATCAATACATTTCCTTCATATCAACACATCACATGAAGTCCTGTTTTGCATACATTATGTTGTGTAATAGTAGCCTACATGGTATCAAAAAGATAAAAAATCTTTCTTGGACTTTTAGTCCACATTTGGGATCTTTAAATGCATTAACCTCAAATCTTTATGGTCAAGCTGACGCATTTGTCTCCATGCGTGTATATGGACTTTTCTGTCTCCCCAGAAGGCCAGCAATCGTAGTGCAGACTGCGTCTTCATCGAGAAAGTCCTGGAAAACAACTACACAGCGCTAATGTCAGCGCGCTACACGGGGTGGTACGTGGGCTTCACCAAAAGAGGGCGCCCTCGCCGTGGTCCGCATACGCTTCCCAACCAGCAGGACGTCCACTTCATGAAGCGTTTCCCACCCGGAGAGCAGCCAGATTTAATGCCGTTCCGCTTCACCACCGTAAGCAAAAGGAGCAAGAAAGTCAGAGCGGCGCGACCACGCTAACGCTAATGTCCCACTGCTAACGTTTACATGAGGACTAGGAACAACCCAAAAGACAGTCCCAGTGAAAATGACACTGCTAATGCGAAGCAGGACCGTCTTGTCTTGTTTGAACAGACGATGCGATAGCATCACTTTATATTCCACTGGGTTGAACCTCTACAACCCTAATAATAAATACTAGCTAAATTACACCAGAGCTGTGGTTAAGACAGCTTACTTCAGACACGGAGATGACTAACCAAAGCAAACACAAGCAAGTGTCTGGTCCAGACGACGGGCGGAGGAAGCGTTGGGCTGTGCATCCAGTGACCGGCCCACAATGAAAACACAAAACAAAACACAAGCACATTGGCCTGTAGACGCCGATCGTTTGGCAATTAAAGACAAGACTTGGACGTGATCCCGCCTAAGGGAGAGGAGCAGAAATCCCTGAACCTGCGGATGAAAGAAAGAAATGGACACTGATTGGAAACTTAGACAGAAGGGCTACTGTTATATGGGAGCCCCTGGAACAAGACCTGCCTTAAAGGAACCCTCAGACAAAAACAAAAAAAAATTCAGTCATCATTTACTCACCTCAAGTGAGTAAAAAAACTCACTTTTTTTTTCTTTTCACTGCAAAAGAGAATTACATACCTGATTATAGTTTTCAGACAATAGTTCATAGCTAACGTGTCTGTCAAGCTCTAGAAAGAACAAAACAAAAAGTTCATTGCAACATATTCGTTATAATCTGGGTCATACAAAATCACACCTTTAAGCTATTGTTAATTATTATAGCTTAATAAAATGCCATAAATATTTTGTTATTATATCATCTAGATCAGAATGTCTCCCTCATCTAACACACTTGATTCCACTCATCAGCTCGCTAGTAGAGACTGCAAGACCTGAACGGGGTGTGTCTGATTAGGGAGACACACAAAATGTGCATGTCCTCAAGGATAAGTTTGGGAAGCACTGATCTAGATTAATTATTATCAATAAATTTGCATCAGTGAAGTCAAAATATTGGAGTGGTTTTGAAACAATTCATGTTCATATTACAACAGTTCATTCGACAATACCAACTTCAAGTTGCAAATAAATGGTATAAGCGTTAGATATTTACTTCCATGTTGTACTTCCATTTAAAAGTGATTTCTAGACATGGAAAAGTAATGGATATTATTATATATTCTTTTAATGTATAATTTTTTTTTTTTTAAAGATGTCATTTTTTTAATTTAAAAAAATATTTGCTAATTGCATCAGTTCTATTCTTTTGTACTGTTAAGTACATTTAAAAGTGTTTTGTTTTTTTGTTTGGTTGCCTGGAAAGAATTCATGTAATAGAAACTATTCAAATAAAAATATTCTATAAAAGATTTTAGTTTTATCATAAAATATTTTATCAAGTCAAATTTCTCTTTGTGGGTAAAATAAAAATAATAACAACAACAATCATCATCATTTAAAAAAATATTTGACTATATATTACCACTAACAAAAAAGGTTAAAAACAAGTAGCATCAAATCATTTCTTTCACATTGTAATGTACATGTGGATGAAATGGGTTATTGAAAAAAATAAAATTAGGACATTACAGCACTCTAGTCATGTGGACTACAGTTTTAGTTTTTAATTTATATTTTGAAGCTTGACAGACTCACTATGAACAGTAATGTTGAGGTGAGCAAATAATGACTGAATATTAATTTTTGGCTGAACTATGCCTTTGAAGCTAATGAAAAAATGAATGTAATACTGTATAAGTGTGTGCATGTGCGTGCAATGGCGTATTTCAGGTTGCATTAAAGACCACGGGGGATATAATCATATGACTTATTGCTGGATGGACAGGATTTTCCAAAACTGGAATGTAAAGCATAATAAGGAGGAAACTGCACCAAATACAAACCGAATGACCAAAGACAAGTGGTGACTATGACAGAGACAACCTGAACAGCTCCGATCCCACGAGAGCACAGGACGGGTCGTCACGAAATGACACGAGGAGCAACGTTCCTGTTTGGATTTTAATGTGGAATGCTGCTACTGAAAAATATAAAGGAAAACCAAAGTCTTATACCAGCTTATTAAAGGAAAAACATTACAAAACTTTTTCTAAATATAAATATATATAAATATATATAAAGATTAATGCTGACTAAGTGATATTACTTTGACTGCTACTATCATTGTTGTTACTATAAAAGAATTCCACTTATTTATTTTATCTCTGTGTACGGCAAAAACCTTTCCAAAGCCAGTAAACTCTACAGAAACGTGTCTCTGTTTCAAAACATACATGTTGTGCGAGTCGTCATTACCAATCGAAACTGCTAACAAACATATTACAGGAAATCATGTTTTATGTAACCCAGGTCATATCTACAGACCAAAATATACTGCATTACAATGTGTTAAATGCAATGCCCAAAACGTTCCAAGAATCACATAGCAACACCCTGGCAACCGCCCAAAACATTCTAGCAACCTCAGTGCAGAAAACTTTATGAATTCTATGGCAACCCCCAGACCATTGTAGCAACCGCTTAGCAACCCTTTGGTAACCACTCAGAACATTCTAGTAACCTCAAAGCAATGTAAAAAAAACCCTTTAGCCCCCACATAGCAACGCCCCGGCAACCTGAAGCAACCAAGTTTTCCACATTGCTTTAATCTTCCTAATATGTATGCTTGTTTAACGAATTGACAGGTTATCAGCTGATCTTCAGCTAAACAACACTTTTGGATTTAATTATTTTTAAAGTTGACATTTTAGTTTACATTTAGCTATTTTCATAAGAGAAGTCACTGACTTCAGAGACAGACATAAGATGGTATGTGTATCCTCGGTTTTAATTAGAACAACCGTTTACAGTGAGCCGAACTTAACTGTCTCTCACGTCCGGGTGTTCCTGAAGTCCCCCATATCCTTGCTGGTGCAACACAATAATAACAATTTCCCCAACAACAATCTAAAATACTACACATAGGACAAGATTTAATGCATAAAGTCTGGCTTATTTTTATAAATTGTATTTGAAAATAGAAATTGTTCAGTTACTTTTTTTATAGTATTTTTAGTTTTCCTAATTATTAAGGATTAATCACATTCTTTAGTATTGACTTAGCTGATGAACATCACCTATTGCTGTGAAACTTGTTTCAGAGAGACCAGGAGACACTTCGGATATCTTAAAGCAGTACTTTCTTTATTCTGAAAGTCAACAAAGTCGTCGACGAAGTAGTCTGAACTAAAGCAGTGTTACATTGTGATATATGTTTCAAGGGGGAGGAGTTACATAGAGGTAGAGACGCTTGAAACAAAGAGATGCAAATTAAGTATTCAGGTATAGCAAACTTCCCCCAGTACACCTGTCCTGATCCAATCAGCATAACCAGTCAAGTACTGAAGCAAATGGTCCCAACAACAAATGGTAACACAACAAAAGTCTCAGTAATCAACCTAATTTGGCTTACAATAGGAGGACTGGAACAAGCAGGAACACCTGGCTGCAAGCTGTTAACACCTTTACTTTAAATCCAAAATACAATGTACCTCTTATATGATGTTACAAACCGGATTCCAAAAAAGTTGGGACACTAAACAAATTGTGAATTAAAACTGAATGCAATGGTGTGGAGATGGC
>JAUYWG010000048.1:4278452-4288721 GCA_034779775.1 Enteromius afrohamiltoni
TTGTTCCATTTGATAATGTTCAGTGCTTTGCTACAATCTGTATTGTTAAAAGCGCTATATAAATAAAAGTGACTTTAAAATGACTTTAAAACATGCTATCATTTAAGTGGCTTGTCAACAGCTTAAAAATCTTAAACTAACCTGCTCAGGACAATACTCTTCCAACCTTCTCTTCGCTAGAACAGCAGTTGATCTGAAAGAGAACAAACTGAGCAAAGAGGAAAATGCAGCTGCATTTGAACCACAAGACACTTGTGTAAATTATGTTTCAGGCCTGATAAATCAACCATGGTCAAGTCCTTTATTCACAATATCATTTTCTTAAAAAACTCTTTTTAATATACAACACAATCTGACAAGACAATTTTGTTTACAACTAGATTCAGCCCTCGATGAGCAAGCAGGCAGAGAAAAATCAAACCAGACACTGAGTGACAAAGACATACAATGCCTAGCAGAGCATTGATTGGAGAGATGATGAGGCCAATTAAATAGAAAAACTAAATCATAAAAACTAAAGATGAAAAGGAAGAGGCATCAGAGCAGTCGGTCACTCAGCTGATCCTCGCATGCATGCTGACGGACCATCCTGAAATACACGTGTGTCCCTGGTCCTGAGGAGAGATGTGGCGTGAAAGCCAAAGGCGGCAAACCTCCTCAACCTTTTCTTTCACTTCCGTGAGAGTTTGCTGTTGTCTGAGTCCTTTTCTCTCACACAGCAGTCTGCAAAAAGTCTCATTTATCAGTCCTTTATCCGTACGTCACACCCCGAATCCCAGCTTCAGTGATCCCCTCGTGGATATGAGCTATTAGTAGTGCAGATTTACAGGTTATTTGAGCAGCAGTGATAGTATAGATACCGTTTGAACATCTTTGTGTGTGATTGTGCTTGGTATTCCCCACTAAATAAAACAGAACGGTGCTGAAACCCAATGGTGTGAGTGTTTGAATCGTTAGTGTGTGTGTTTGGCAAAGCATGAATCTGTGTGTGTTTTTCTGTACGTTTATAGTCAGATAGAGAAGAGGAGGCGGATCCTTAGGCACCACTCTGTGATGGATATACAACTGTGACGGACACGGCCAGCAACCAATCAGCTCTCAGCTCTCCCAGGACACACTGGCACATAGAAGAGGCACCTGAGCAGACGAGACAGATGTGAGTGAGAGAGATACATACAATCCCTCAAACTAAAAAAGAATGAAAGATAAATAGCAACTATGATACCCACTACAATATGAACAAGTGAAAAACACTTCCTATTCATTTGTATTGCTTTAAAATAGGAATATAATGAGTATAATATAGATTAATAATAATTAATTTATGTAACACATCTGTGTGAACTGTGTATATTTATTACGTCTGTCTACATAAAAACACACATACAGTATATATTTAGATTTATATGTATTTACATGTATATATATTTATATTCATATAATTTATTTGACATATACATCTATTTAATATATATAAAACATATACACATTTTTTCTATATTCATGGATGTGTGTGTGTATACATAATGAATATACACAGTGCACACACACACACACACATATATATTATGTACACAAAAACTTATTTTGGATGTGATTAATGGTGATAAATCATTGCCCATCACTACAATAAATACTATCAATGAAAAATATTGTATTTATTTAGTATATTATGGTTTTAACAATACAAATATACAATCTAAAATAATAATATCATATTATAAAATAAAAAGACAATAGTAATAAGCATTAGAAAACGAAATAAAATTTTTTAATTTTAATTTTTTTAAATATAATAACCATTAAAATATGAATGAAAACGATACTGAACAGCTATTTAAAGAACAAATAAATTAAACTTATAAATAAAGCTACTTTTAACTTATATTCTTAATAGTATAATATATTTAAAAACTACAATAAACACTATTGTATTAATGAAATCTAAACATAATGTAAGACTTGAAATAAATACATGCTTGGTGGTCAAACTATCAGTGTTTTTTTTTTTTTTTCCTCAGGGGTGCGTCCTAGTGTAAAACCACCAAACTAAACTAAACCTGAACTATCACACATGGTGAAATCTGTTCAGTGTACCTGCTATCTGGAGACGTATGTATATGTCCGTGAGGGCGATCGCCTCTCCGGCTGACCATTAGCAGAGACGTTCAGGAAGTCCCATATAAGGATTGTGTCATCATGGGAACTGCTAATAATCTGGAACTCATCAAACTGCAGTCGGAACACACGCCCAGAATGCTCCTGCGAGGGGTTACCATGACAACACACTCTTAAAGGAACACGAAAATATACAGTAACACACATACAAAGCCTGCAGATGTCTGTCAGAAACAGGGAGCAGACGCAGCAACACTAACCACATATATACGTTTCAGCAGCTGAAATAATGATTCAGTTAACGTATATAGAAATGTATGCAAAACAATATTCATGAATCTCATATCAGCAGTCATCTAGTGCTGGGGAAACAGCTTTGAAGCTAGTTCATCAAACTGCAGGCTATTAGAAATACTAGTATTACAAGCACAAAGAGTTAAAAGAAGATGATGACAGTGAGGACCAAACTGATTTGGCGAATCGTTTTTCAAACAAATGGTTTGCTTTACAGTTTGTTTAATATTCCAGGCAGGAATCTAGTTCTTTCAGTGAATGCGTTTGGGAATCTAACTCTTAGTGAATCGATTTGTTTCAAGAGTCGAATCATTCTAATGAAACTGGTTGCCAATTCAATTCTATTAATGGATCAATCTGTTTCAAAGTTTGTTTCATAGTACGGCTATGGATTTAGATTCTTTTAGTTCATCAATTTGCTTCATAGCTAGGAATCACATTTCTTTAGTGAAGCTTAGTGAATCAATTTGTTGCAAAATGCATTATTAGTATAGCTGGGAATTAGTAAATTGGTTCGTTTCAAAGTTTCTACTTTCCAGTAGTCTGTAGCTTGGCAAACCTTCCTTTGAAGCAGCACTTGATGATAAGTATGAATATATTTGCCATATTCCCAAGTAGTTTCTCTGAATGATTATTTCAAACTTTCTTTGGTAACTAGCAGAAGAACAACCCAAAATTACTCATAGGGATACAAAATATGAAGATGGCATTATTCAGACACACCACGAGTGTACGCAGACATAAGGTGCTGGCAGGGGCCCGAGGATCCAGCGCTGCCTGTAAATCCCAAACTTTAATTTTTCTGCAGAGGAAGAGAGAGAATGTGACACTGAGTTATGGTTGCTCGATATTAACCAGTTGGAGAGATGAACGGCCTGTCAGTAACAGATGGGGCTGTGAGTGTGTATGTGTGTTTATTCACCCATCATATGCTCCGCTCACGATCCTCTTGTTGTCGAATCTGATGCAGCGCACAAGCTCCTCATGACCCTCTAACACACGCAGACAAGCACCGCACTCGATGTCCCACAGTCTGAACACACACACACGATTTGAGAGATTTTATAAAGCATTCACAGATGGATTCATTTTCATCATTTTCTCATACCAAACCTGCATGATTTTATTTACTGAAAAACTAAAAATTGGAGTTATAGGGCTAGTCCACCTAAAAATGTTCTGTCATCATTTACTTATTCCAAACCAGCATGACATTTTTCTAAAGACTGCAGAATGAGGAGTCTCAACAACTCGTTTCATACACTATATTTTGAAGTATTTTGAACACTTACGATAGTCAGCAATCACTTTAACACATTAAGATTTTGTATGACTCCAGAAACTTCTTTTATAAAGCCAGCTCCTATAAAAAGGTACTTGTTCTCCTCTCCTTGTGCATAAATTCTTATAAAGGTTTTGGGTCACCAAGAATGTTAATTAATTAAGATTTTATTTATGAATGATGTATTAAATTGATAAAAGTGACTAAAAACCTTTAAAATGTAAAAAATACAAAAAACTAATTAAATAAATCTCTTTTTTTTTTACATTTAAATGCAATGTAAACCACTGAGAAATGAGAAAATGTAAATATATCTTGAACACTAAAATAAGGACATTTCTGTCTTCACACTCACTCGTGTATTGATATTAATATGTACTGATAAAGAATTTGTTTTTTTACTGTATTTATCTAAACTAAACTTAATGAATTAAACTAAACTTAATTTAATAATTCAATAAATACAAAACAAATAATTAAATTGCAAAAACCTGATGGTGTTGTCCGAGGACCCGCTGACCACGAGTCTGTCTCTGTACTGAAGGCAGGCGATCCCGCGCTTGTGACCATTAAGTGTCCGTACAAACTCACACGTGCTCGTGCTCCACACCTGCAGACATCACACTACAGCTGCCAATCGCCCATCACTAAAGCCCCGCCCACCCAATAACCACTCCCACCCACTCACTTTTATTGTTCTGTCTCCAGAAGCAGACACGATATATTTGTCGTCAAAGTCTACCACGTTGACGGCAGCGCGGTGACCCACGAGCACTCGGCGCAGGCTGATGTCGGTCGCAGACGCCATGTCCCACACCGCGATGGAGCGATCCTTCGAACACGTTACCATGAGACCATTACAGAAGCGCAGGTGCAGAACCGCCTCGTTGTGATGGATCAGAGTGTTGAGAACTTCACCAGAAACAACATCCCATACCCTGAGAGAGACAGAGACCATACACTGCAGATTAGTACACTTTAAGAAAAGAGAACATGAGCTTGTGCACAACTACTGTAATAGAGGATATTATTGGTTAAATAAAACCATTACAAAACAAACTAACACTTGAAATAAAAACCTCAAAAGAAATGAATTAAAATAACACAATTTTAAAAATATGTTTAGTTTAACTTGGTGTACTGAAATAATTAAAACTGAAATAAGAAAATAGATTTTTATATAAATAAATACATTTACAAAACAAAAATTAAAACAAAAAAGGAAAAGAGAAATGATTAATAAAAAGAAACATAATAAAACATAATAAAAAATATATATATAATGAATAAAAATTATAATAGTAGCTCAAATACACTAAATGAAGTATGTGTATATTAGCTAATTAAATACAGATTTTATCTACACACAAAATTTTTAATTTGGACAGAATCGCTGATTTCTTGCTAACATATGAACAAAATTTTAACTAATTATTGAAAATTTTCTTTCTGTTTCTAATGTTTACAATAAAATATTTAATATTACATTTGAAAAAGAAAAGAAAGAACCTGTGAGATTTTTTAGTAGGAGTTTTTGAAAGACTCACCATTTATTTAATAAATAAAAAATATGTATATATTATATACACAGTGAAATATTACAAATTTAAATAACTGTTCAATTTGAATATCTTGCTAAATGTAATTTATTCCTTTGTTGGTAAAATTGTATTTTCAGTGTCACATGATCCTTCAAAAAGGATGCGCTCAACAAACATTTGATTATTATCAATGCTCAAAACAGTTGTGCTGCTTCATCTCTTTGTGGGATAAATTTGGTATTTATTTGGTATATTTACCAAATTTAATTGCTGTCAAACTATCAATCTCGTCCAAAATATATACATATGTATATATTTGTTTTTTCAACATAAGCGTGTGTTGTGTATATTAACTGTGTATACATAAACACACACAAATGCACACATGCATTTATATATCTAAAAACATATACGTGTAAATATTTTCAAAATTCATGCTGTATGCAGTCTTCATGTGTACATAAAAAAACAAAAAAAAACACAGTTCACACACATTATGCAAACCAAAACATCTTTTGGATTTCCTTTGACAGGGTTAAATACTTTTGATAACATTATTAATGTTTTTTTTGGGGGTCACTTTTGATAAACCTAATGCATTCCTTCAACTTTTTGGTGGCATAGACTATACTTAAAATTAAACAAGTTAAAGAAATAAGAGATTCCTGCAGTATTTTTTCAACAATTGAAATACTAAATACGTCCTCTAATAAGTGCTACGCTCTTTTGGCATAGCTGTTGTTAAAACAAACCAAGTTAGAGGCAAAGCTCTAGTGGCATAAATTAACAAGCTCAGCAGGTGCAAAACACGGATGGACTGTAAATGACATGTGAACGACCTCACCAGCAGCTGAAACATCCTGCTCCAGCTGAACTCGGCCAACTGATGTGTTAATGCTCTGTAAACACCATCACGTTACAAAGCCGCTTCCCTCTCCAGGTGTTAAACGTCCGGCCGTTTGCGCTTCCACTCGGAGTGACGCAAACCTGATTTATGCTGCTGCACAGCTCGTTCCCTCAAACTCTCACAGGTGAGAGAAACACACACATACTCGCACTGGAAAAGGTGACAGAGCTCCGACTGGAGCTTTAAATGATTTGAGGGAAATGAGCTCATTGTTTCCATGGAGATTCTTCAGCTGGAGGCAGTATGTATGTGAAACATTTAAAACTAATTATCTAACACAGATTTGCAGCACATCATATTTTTATTTTCCAGCTTAAGGACTCCTATAATTTTTTACTTTTATAGTCAGAACTATTGTGTAAAGATTTTTTTAAATCATTTTAAAGAGATGAATGTGAAAATGAGCAAAATGTGTACCGATTAGAGAATTAACTAACCAAACATGTTTTTATTATTTATTATAATTGTAGTTTATTTTTTTTAATTCCTTATTCTTTTAAATAGTAAAATAAATTAAATCATGTAAAAAAAAAGGCAAAAAACAATTAAGTAAAAAAAACAAACATAAAAAATGTAATAAATGATGCAGTTACATTCTATTACAGTTTTGTTTTAGGTATTTTAGTACATCAGGTTCAGTAAAATAAATATAAACGTTTAATAGACTTATTTTATAAAATATTGAAATATTACGCGTAAGCAGAGCATGTCAGCGTTTATTGTGCACAGCTGAGCCGCAGCTTGTACTACAGTAGGCTACAGATGAGTATCTCCTCCGAACACTGTGTGCCATGTGCTTTGATTTATGATATTGCCAACATATTCTGTGATGCGACAGTGTCCCCCTCCCCTCTGTCCAACATAGTAGCCTACATATGTAAATAACATGCTATGTTATATTTAACACAATAAACCTAAGCAACATTTTCAATACCCAGTGAAAATAAATTTGTATACAACATATTATTTTTTGCAATATGCAAAAAGGCTTGTTGCATATGCTAGAACAGGCTATATAAATGTAAATATTTTCTAACGCACTAGCTGTGTGTTTATGCATGTACAGTGGGGCAAAATAGTATTTAGTGCAAGTTGTGCATGTTCTCCCACTTACAAAGATGAGAGAGGCCTATAATTTTCATCATAGGTATACTTCAACTATGAGAGATGAAATGAAAAAAAATAAAATAAAATCCAGAAAAATCACATTGTAAGATTTTTAAAGAATTTATTTGCAAATTATGGTGGAAAATAAGTATTTGGTCAATAACAAAATTTCATCTCAATACTTTATACTCCGTACTCAATACTTTGTTATATATCTTCTGTTGGCAATGGCAGAGGTCAAAGGTTTTCTGTAAGTCTTCACAAGGTGTTCACACACTGTTGCTGGTATACTGGCCCATTCCTCCAGCAGATCTCCTCTAGAGCAGGAATGTTTTGGGGCTGTCTCTGGGTAACACGGACATTCAATTCCCTCCAAAGGTTTTCTATACACCCCAGCGACTTAAGACTAAGGTCCAGGGTCACATATGACATTCTCCCAATCCTCTTATGGATCATCCAAATGCTCTCTAGCAAACTTCAGACGGGTCTGGACATGTACTGGTGAAGCAAACACGTCTTTTGGATTTGAGTCCCTGGCGGGGCAGTGTATGATGGTAGTCTTTGTTACTTTGGTTCTGGGATTGTTGCTCAGTTCTTGTGATTATTATGACCCCACGGAGTGAGATCTCGCGTGGAGCCCCAGATCGAGGGAGATTATCAGTGTGTCTTCCATTTTCTAATAATTGCTCCCACAATTGATTTCTTCACACCGAGCTGTTTACCTATTGCACATCATTCAGTCTTCCCAGCCTGCTGCAGGTCTACAATTTTGTTTCTTTGACAGCTATTAGGTCTAAGCTATAGTGGAGTTTGGAGTGTGACTGTTTGAGCTTGTGGACAGGTGTCTTTTATACTGATAACAAGTTCAAACAGGTGCCATTAATACAGGTAAGGAGTTGAGGACAGAGGAGCCTTTTAAAAAAGCCAGATATCTTGCTTGTTTGTAGATGACCAAATACTTATTTTACAGAGGAATTTACCAATTAATACATTAAAAATCCTACAATGTGATTTTCTGGATTTTTTTTCTTATTTTGTCTCTAATAGTTGAGGTATACCTATGATGGAAATTACAGGCCTCTCTAATCTTTTTAAGTGGGACAACTTGCAAAATTGGTGGCTGACAAAATACTTTTTTGCCCCACTGTATGTATGTGTATATACACACATAAATAAATAAATAAATTGTATTTTTATATGCCTCTATTGAATTGTTTGTTTAGTAATTATTGAGGTGAGACAGTACACCCTTTGAGATCCAGTACAAATTTAGAAAAAATGATAGCAATACAGTTTAACTTAAATAATTTAATTGAAAAAGGTAACAAATGCCTCTTTCATGCAAATGCATCATTTAACAAATGTTTGAAGTTTGGGCAAAAACTAATCTAAATTATGTGTTTTTGTGCAATCATTTGTTTTGTATGGTGGTTGTGAAACAGGAAACACATCACTTTGTGAAATTTGTTATGTTTCATATTAATTGGGTTAATATATATCAAGAACAACCCACTATCACTGTAATTCAGTGTAAGTGCCACAGCAAAAGACTTGGCGCCTAAATGATCGCGGCACTGCCGCTTCTGCTCTGCTCCTGCTACGTGTTGCCACACCACCCCTGTGTGCGGTGTGAATGCTTTTATTTGTTAACATAGGATTATGCAGTGATGCGTGCAGTGTGAAACTGGCGTTTATGTGCAAGTACCTGACAGTCGAATCAGAGGAGCCTGTCACTATGACTCTCTCATCATACTGCAGACACAGAACCGAACCAGTGTGACCCGTAAGGATCTTCAGACACTCCAGAGACTGTTTGTCCCAGATCTGACAGAGACAGAGAGAAAGTGATGGTCAACATAACAGACAGACATACAGAGAGAGAGCAGAGAGAGAGAGAAACGGATGGACAGACAGGCAAAGAGAGAGAGACAGATATACAGAGAGAGAGAGATCAATAGACAGAGGACGACGGACAAAGATAGACAGACAGACAGAGAGACAGAGATCAATAGACAGAGGACGACAGACAAAGATAGACAGACAGACAGAGAGGCAGACGGATGGACAGAGAGACAGAGAGAGACGGACAGAGAGGCAGACGGATGGACAGAGAGACAGATGGATGAACAGAGACAGAGGGACAAACAGAGATGAACAAAGAGACAGACGGACAGAGAAACAGACAGACACAGAGATAGACAGACAGAGATGGACAGAGAGACAGACAGAGATGGACAGAAAGAGACAGATGGATGAACAGAGATGGACAGAGAGACAGACAGACAGAGAGACAGACAGACAGAGAAACAGACAGAGAGACAGACAGATAGAAAAACAGACAGAGATGGACAGAGAGACAGACAGACAGACAGACAGACAGAGAAACAGAGAAAAACAGACATAGATGGACAGAGAGACAGACAGACAGAGAAACAGACAGAGATGGACAGAGAGACAGACAGACAGAAAGAGAAACAGACAGAGAGACAGACAGACAGAGAGGGACAGAGAGACAGACAGACAGAGAAACAGAGATGGACAGAGAGACAGACAGACAGACAGAGATAGACAGAGAGACAGACAGACAGAGAAACAGACAGAAAAACAGATAGAGATGGACAGAGATACAGACAGACAGAGATGGACAGAGAGACAGACAGACAGACAGACAGAGATGGACAGAGAGACAGACAGACAGAAAGAGAAACAGACATACAGAGAAACAGACAGAGAGACAGAGAAACAGACAGAGAGGGACAGAGAGATAGACAGATAGACAGAGAAACAAACAGAGACAGATAGACAGAGAAACAGAGATGGACAGAGAGACAGACAGACAGAGATAGACAGAGAAACAGACAGAAAAACAGATAGAGATGGACAGAGAGACAGACAGACAGAGAAACAGACAGTAAAACAGACAGAAAAACAGACAGAAGAACAGACAGAGAGACAGACAGACAGAGATGGACAGAGAGACAGACAGACAGAGATGGACAGAGAGACAGACAGACAGAGAT
>JAUYWG010000048.1:4293903-4332566 GCA_034779775.1 Enteromius afrohamiltoni
AGAGAGAGAGAGAGAGAGAGAGAGGAAGGGTGGAAACCAACAGCCGTTCTGCTCTTCAGCAGTTTCTCTTCTCTTTTTCAACAAAACAGGCTGAATTACAGCTCAGTAAACGTAGACATCTACGCATTTAATTCACATCTAGCCAAACACACAGACAAACAACCAGTGCAGAGACGGACAGACAGACAGATAGGAGGAGTGGAAAGAAGAGAAGAGGAGAGCAGAACCTGGTTGTGGGCCCGGGAAGACGGGAGGCTCTGCAGGCATCTGAGAGCACACAGACTCTCTGCCACCGACGAACAACCCAGCCAGACAGAACGAGGCAAAGAACACTGTGTGAGAGAGAGAGAGAGAGAGAGAGATAGAGAGAGAAGGGGAAACAGAAAGGGAATATGCCATCCGAGAAAGAGCAGTAGGCAAAACAGAGAGAGAACAAAGAGGACAGAGCAAACAAAGACTCACAGAAGAAAGTCAGAAACCAAGTAAACCAAGGAGAAAAACAATGCAAGACAGAAGGAATCGATGAACAAAGAAGAAATAAGAACAAACAAAACAAGAAAGAAAGAAAGAAGCATACAAATAATGGAGGGTCGAACAAGTGAAGGTGTGAAAAAAGAGAAAGAGTCATTGTAGAAAGTGAGGGGAAAAAACAATATTAGAGCAACGCACACACACACACTCCTGCAGACAGTGTTTTACACAGACCAAACACACTATGAGTGGGCGGAGTGAAAAGAGGGAGTGGCCTAACAAGTCCCTCCCCCTGCAATCCGTTAAAATAAGTGCTGAGAGTATAGACACGTGAACACTCAAAACATTCATGCTAGCGCTGAGCGGTGTGTTTGTGCACGACTCTCTGAAGTCAAATATCATGAGAAATTATAAAAAGGACTTATTATACCATGTAATGTTTTTTATTAATATGTGTTATAAAAATACAGTAAACTGTAAATATAAAAAATATAAAGCCTTCAGAAATTATTTAGATTGATCTATTATCTGTTAATTATCTTAATTAATGTTATTATTTAAATTTACTACAACACTGAGTTAGTTTGACAAAATTAGTTATTTAAACCTTACATTTAAAGATTGCACATTATTCATGAAATAATAATTATAAAACTAGTTATAATTCACTTTAATTAGATAAGACAAAATTAATCATTAATATATTTATTACTTGTAACTTTAATCCATATCAGCATGCTTACATACATCATATTAATTTGAATTTCATATAATGACAATTTAAAAATGATTATTTATTAAAATATTGAGCTAATTAATTGGTTACTTAAACCTAAAAATGAAAACTCATTATTGTCATGGCACTGTAATATAACCTTCAAGTTGTTTCAAACATGTATGCGTTTCTTTTTTAAACATAACAGAAGATATTTTGAAAAATGCAGGCCAAAATCTCTTCAAAATATCTTCTTTTGTGTCCAGCAGAAGAAAGAAATATATACAGATTAGAACAAATTGAAGCTGAATAAATTATGACAGAGTTTTACTTTACAATCCTTATCATTAAAAGACAATTTGGCCATTTCATGTTTTACTATTTTACTAGAGCTCGAACATTCATAAATCTGCATCCAAAAAAAGTAATAAAAGAATAAAATCCAAATCCCATTCAAAACAAACCAGGCGTTGTGTCTCCAGGCAGCTGGCCTTTAACAGAGAGGCTGTTGTTAAACTCAACCTAACATGACCCCAGATGAAGACTAGCATAACCATGACAGATCTACAGAGACTGAACCAGTTACAGCCTCCTGTGCATCATTTACATTGAGATTCAACTATGCATGACTTATTTGGGCACAGATGTCTAAAAGTAGTAGGGCATGTGAATAACATAAATGTTACTTATCACTCGTTTAATAGTAGTTTGATGCAAAGTGGACAATAAGCGTGAACAGACTCTGTAACACACTCATGCGGAGAGTAATAATATAATAAACATGAAGATTGTGATAAACCAAGCACGCAAACAATGTAATAATATCCAGGACACGTATAAGTAGAATTAAATATTAGACTATTTTAACATATAGATTCTCCAAGCAGCTATACATAAGCACATATGGACTTAATGTATGAAATGCATACGTTTTGTAAGATATGAAGTGCATATAGAGAATGATTAAGCATAAATAGATGATATGTGACATATAGATTGCATGCATACACTGCTTGAAGCACATATAGGTCATATACTATCATATATGACCCTGGAGCAAAAAATCAGTCCAGGGCATGAGTATATTTGTAGCAATACTAAAAAAAGACATCATTAGGATATTAAGAAAAGGTTCATTTGTAAATGTCCTAAATATAACAAAAAATGTATCATAGATGTATGAAAGATATATCATAAATATATCGAAACCATTTTATTAATAATATGCACTACTATTCGGGCAACTTTAAAAGTGATTTTCTCAATATTTTTTCTGTGCATCTCTGTCAAATCTTGTCTTCTGCTAACAAACCATACATCAATGGAAAGATTGCATTTAATCAGCTTTCTGATTATGTTTATATCTCCATTTAAAAAAAAAACAAAAAACTGACCCTTATGACTTTTTTTTTTAGTTAATATGTTAAGCATATGGATGAAATGTAGGAAAACTAAATGTATTTGTAATCTCCATTAGATTCACACAAAGTCCATATTTCATATTAGAGCGTATAGGAAGCATATATGAATAGTACGCACTGATAAAGTGTTTATATTTTCATGCAGACAATGCGAAGTATGCCCATAGACCCACATAAATAATTCATATGAAGCGCGTATAAATTGTTTAATATATTAAGCGCATATAAACACATAGATTGCATGTGAATTATTAAGCACATATTGTTTAATAATGAAATGAGCACGGATTGTTTATGTAGCTCAAAAAAAATATAAGTACATACATATTCATACAAAATGATATATTAATCGAGTATTGTTTACTATATGAAGCGAACATAAAGTAGACGTGATATATGACGCGCCTACACATTGTTTAATAATATACACACAGCACATGCATACGCACGAAAGGCATATATGAATCGCATATTAAATCAGATTAAATCCATATGTATAAAAGGAATAATATATGACGCGCGCGCAGTGGTGCCGCAATGACCGCTCCGGTCTTCCGGCGAACACAAACCATTACTCGACATTCATACGCGGCAAACTCGTCCAGTCATGAGCGAAAATTCGGTTTAAAGACAAAACTAAAATCAATCGTTTTCGCGCAACGCGATAATAACACGAATGTTTCGTATCGATTCGGGCCGCGGCTGTGTTTTCGTCCTCATCCTCCTTTATGCCGCGTTATACTGCATTACTACAAACATACACATCCACAGCAGCGCGAGCGTCGCATATTTACATCGCGTCGAGTACGAGCTCCCGCACCTACCATCAGTTCCACGGTTTTGTCCTCCTTGTCCGGATCCATATTATTGTTGTTCTGGTCGAATCCAACCGTGAAAATGGAAACCCGTCGGTGAACCCGAGCGAAGACAGAATCAACATACGCCTACAAAACATGGAGCCGCACACCGACGTCACAGCAGAATAAAAGTCCTGGTCCACAGTGACAAGTGCCATTGTTGTTTGGATAACACTCATGAAATATTAGACTTTAGTTTTCAATTAAAAGAGGAATGAAAACACTGGGAATTGTTTTTTAAGGCTTAGACATGAGTACATGTTCAGCAAAAAAATAAAAAAAAAGTTAATAGTACACAATCATGAATTGCACGAGCAAAAACATCGACAGAGAAGATGTTAATAATAATAGGAAGAACAATTAAGTAATTACAATTTCTTAATTTAGTTTTTAATAATCCATAACCGCTAATAAGTAGCTTAAATAATATATTATTATAGTTGAACAGCATATATTTTATTTGGCATTGGTCTTCCAACTTCATTTCCCCAAACAAAACATTTAGAAAAAACATGCCCAAGCTTTCGATTTAACGTTTTATTTTGCAAACGCAGCAACACGGATTTCCGGTGAAGTGTTAATTGTTGTTTCTGGTTTTGGGATCTGCGCTGCCCAGATATCACGTGGCTTTGCGAGGGGGCGGCGCCATCTGCAGATACTTTAAAATGCAAACACAGCTGATTGGTCAAACAGAGATGAGGGGCGGTTGAGGCGAAGCATGCCTTCAGTTGATTGGCTCTTTCAGTTGTTGGGTCTCTCCCATCAATACAGAGAGAAAAAAAAACAACAAACGAACCGATGGACCTCTTTAGGTCGTATAGTTTTAACAAATGTTGAAAAATAACAATTATAACATGTATTTATCTTTCTTTTCTTTACTAAAGTGTGTTTAGGATAAGAGGTTTTCAATCTTTCGCATGCAACTCTCTAATAAATATAAATATGATATATTTAATAATTGAATCATCAAACATAACATAATATAACATTATATATGTATTTATATCATATTGAAGGGGAAAATTCAGCTTCTTTTACATAACATTTCTAAGTCTTTACCACTATAGACGTAGGTCAAATAAAATGAATCAATCAGTATTTTCATTTATTTATTTTTCAACCTTTCATTGACAACTGTCACTTTTGATTCTAAATACCTTAAAAATGTCACATTAATTAAAAAAAACTTTTTGCTGTAGTGTTCATATAGCATGGCAAAGTAACGTGTCTAGAAACAGTAAAATTTAATTTAGAAGCACAAAATAAGGTTTCAATAAAACACACATCAGTAAAACACCAACAGAAGGTAATTTACTTTAGAATTTAAATTTATTTTGTTTTCCCCCTATTCATTACAGAAACCCATGTAAAAAATACCACACTGTCATAAAATACAGCAGCAGCAATTGCCAATAATAAAAAAAACTAAAGGAAGAAACTAGCTGTGGATTTATGATAGAAAAAGTAGGGAGGAGATTAACAGTAAACGGAGGATTAAAAAAAAAGGAAAAAAAAAAAAAAAAAAAAAAAAAAAAAGTAAAATTATTTCAAATTTAGTCCAAAAGTTCTTAAGGGTCCGGCGACTTTAATTAAAAAAAGGGAAAAAAATAAACAAAGAGTCATCTAAAGTCCTAAAGGCCAGGGTGTTTAATTATTCATGAAGGGCTCTGTCTTTTATTTGACTGGCAGATGACACACTTGTGTTTTTGAGTATTTGGTAGGAAAGAACTATTTCCCCTCCCCCATGATTCCTCAAATCTTCGTTGATTTTTCTCTCTCGACTACCTAGTAGTCATCCAAATCGAAAAACTCCTCATCTTCTCCCTGGTATTCCATCCCCTGGAAATCCACTCGGTACCGCAAAATACCTAACAGAGAGACATATTTTGGTAATAAAATAAACCCAATACACCTTTTCATTGATAAACAAATCCAGATTCAGCTTCCGCTCACCTCCGATTCCTCCGAAACCCTTGACGAACTGGGACCCCTCTTGACTTTTATCCGTCACAATCTCCAGATTGGCTCCAAACGTCTTATAGTTGTTGGCGAACCACTCCAGCAGCGGCATGCACTCGATGAGCTCGTGTTCATGACCCGTCTGAGCCGTACAACAACAAACACACGATCAAACATTACACCCGTCAGGGCTGTCAAATGTGTAAAGGTGTTATGATAATGCACTGCAAATTATGGCATATCTTCATTTGGTGGATCTTCTTTACACATGTAAGAAGAAAAGGACAAAAAAAACAGCCGTTTCATCATCAAGCAACCAGTGCATTGCCTGAAACTCACTGACGTCATTAATTCGAAAAAATGTAAAAAAAAAAAAAAAAAAAAAAAAAAAAAACAAAAAAAAAATAAAAAAAAAAACTTATAAAAATACATTAACAAAAACAATATAAATAATAAAATATAAATAAAATATAAATTAATAATCTCAAGGGGATTTAAAGAAAATATTTTATATAAAAAGGGTTTCAAGCTTAGAGAAAAGTTTGGTAATCTACGGAGCCCCTTAATGGACATGGTGGAGGAAAAAAATTAAATAAATGAATTAAAGCTTTTAAAACTTTTGCGTTCTCTGGCATAACCAGTTGAGTTTCCAGGGGTTCAGACAGCTCTGTACATTCATAACGGAGCAATTAATTGAGTTTTATTTTGAATTTGGACTGAAGTATAAAGAAATGCGGTCAGTGCTTCATTCAAGGCACAGTTTTGATGTCAGAGAAAGACATGTGAAAAGGTTATTACGTGAAAAAGGATTAGGTGTGTTCAACTTGAACGATGGAGAGCGATCATAACATAAAACACATCGGATATGGCTGTAACGCTGCTTCAAGTCGCATCTGCATTGTGCTTGGCGCTTTTGTTGGCATCTGTACAGACTATAGACGTGTTCGATTTGAAGCGGTCGGTGTATGACATCAAAGTACCGCAAGCGTTTGATATCAGATGGTTCCATTATGATCGCTCACGCTTTTAGTCGCTGCAGTGCCGCGTCTAGTGATGTAGAACTGCTCCATGACGCAGAAGTCTAATCCTCTGGAAGCGTAAAGTAAACAGAAAGTGTTTATCTGAGCTCAACTGGATATGCCAGAGAACGGAAAGTTTGCGAGTGAGCGTAAAAAGATAAAAAATTTATAATAATTCTTTCCACCTTGAATTCTTTTTACCTACCCTGATTTTTTTCCTCCACCATGTCCCTTAAGGGGCTCCGCAGTAATCCCTGTATATGTAGTAATACCTTATTCCTTACTCAGTTTAACTAAGTAAGGAATAAGTAACAGTTTTAACAGTTTAAAATAAAAAAAAAAAACTAAATCCAGCTATTCTAATCAAATCTGTGTATGCAGTAGAAGAGACTAATTTGCCAGTAAAAAAATTTAGATGAAAAACTGAAACTAAACAAATATGTTGTCTTGGGAACCACCAGAAAAACATAAGCTGAAACACTAAAATGCTAAATATGAAGAACTAAAGGAAATAATATAAGTACTTAATTATGTACAGAGAATAAATGTGAAATAATAATTTAAAGTGAAAACTGTTAAATAAATGCAATCAAATTTAAACAGTAATATTAAAAAATAAATAAATAAAAATTAAGAGGGGCCAAAAACAACAAAATTACAAAAAAAAAAAAAAAAAGGCAATTGTTAAAACACGAAAATCTAAAATTAAAATGAAAAAATAAATAGAAACTATAAAAGTAATGCTAAAATAACAGTTTGTTTTCCCAGCACAGACAACCTTTGACACACACACACACACACACCTCTTTGTCTATGAAGTGTGATTTATCCTTCTCTTGCTCTGGGGTCAAATAAATGACTTTCTCATCTGAAACACACAGCAGTGAAGAGACATTACAGAAGCTCTTCCGCTCCACACAATCTAATCTCCTGCTATCTGTTGAAGCAACAACCCACAGTAAAAACAAACACTGTCCTTTAACACTCCTGCTTACACTGAACACAGAGCCAGAAGGCTAAATAATGTAGTAAATAGAGAATGTGATCACATATATACAGTTTTATATTAGCAATTCTGATGTCATTTAATTAGAGCCTAATTATTTCAAAAAGGAACAGACATGTCCACATTAGATTTTCTGATGTGATTAAACTGAATTATTTTAAAATAAAAATTTTAAATAAGGAGGAAAATAAGGAGGAAAGTGTCCATGTTATCATTTCTGATATGATTTAAACAGATTGAATAATTTGATTTATATATGTGTGTGTCTCTGTACCGTTCTCGGAGCCGCTGACCTCCGCGCCGTGCAATTTCAGGACATATCTCATCGTCTCCAAGTTTTCATACACAATGAGAATTTCAACGGCTCCCATTTCCAGCGCCTTCAGAGTGTCCTCCACACCGAAACAATACTTCCCTGTGTCCTGACTGATCTCGTCGAAGTACCTCCCTGAGACACAGAGCACCGTTATTAATACTTTCAGCTTCGCTTACTCCCGCAAACTAGTCAAACATTCAATTTAGTTTTAAAATACTGTTTTCTACGCAAAACACTTGTGATGCAAAGCTGAATTTTCACTACTATTTTGGATCAATTAAAAGTGACTAGTAGAATACATACACGGGAACTCTTATTTTGTATTTTTTTTTTTTTTTTAATGTTTTATGGCTACAATATGATAATATGAGAATTATAATTCATTAATACATCATAATCGATCACTTTGCATAAATGTGCAATATTGATTGATTGGAAATGGTTTAGACTGAACATTTCCATCTCAAATTTATGGATCTTAAATTGACAATTAAGACTTTTCTTACAGTATTTAAAGGTAAAGTAGACCCCAAATCGAATGTTGGTAACCAAATAATTCGGTATATGGAAAAAAAATACTATTAAAATCAATGGGGTTAGTGCTTAACAGCAGAAAGAAACCTTGCTTAAGGGCAAGTAAACATCACTTTGAGATATTAAATTCGATGAAACTGGACTCTTGGAGGATTGCATGTGCAAAACTGTGTTGCTTAATAGTTGTTTGGTTAAAGAATGATTTCTGAACAGAGAATTGGACTGTTGTCCTGTTAGAGACAAGATGCAATTCTGTATCTTCTGTAAAAAAATTGCACATTCAATTTGTTAAATGTAAAAAAAAAAAAAAAAAAAAAAAAAGTATATATATATTTTTTTATTTATTTTTTTTATCACTGAAGGCCAGTATCACTGATACAAAGTAATACTGATTTTCCAATTTTAAAAAAATCCCCTAATATTTAACCATTGCCTATGGCCATTAAACATTACACTATTATTAAGAACTATCATTTTTAACACTAATTAGAATAAGAAAAAAGGACTTTAAGTAAACCTTAAACAATCTTCACATAAACCCATTATAATAAATGTTATATTTAGCTAGGTTACCTGTGCCTCTTAGCAGAAATATACAGAACGTGAATAAAGGTAAATACTTAAGCAATATAAAAGTTACTGATATCATCTAATTCTTCTATTCTTGATGAATAGAAATCACAGCTAGGTTGTTTTTGGTTGCTATTTCTTTAAGAGGTGAACGTGATGCAGATGTGACACACTTTTCTGACCCATATCAGTCTCTGCTAATGAACTGATGAGTTGAAGTGGGCGTGTTAGATGAGGGAGACAGTGCAGGGATGCTCCAGATCAGTTTTGAAACTCATTTCTTAATGTAACTCGTGTATAACATATTGCATGCACGCAGCTTTAAGATAATGAATACTGGTACTGAATAAATGCACTTCTTGAAAAAAAAAAAAAACAGACAGAAATACCAGTTATGAGTGGGGTGGCCAGCCCTAAGCTCCGCCCCTGCATTAAATAATTTAACGTGTTAAACTAAAAAAAAAATAATAATAATTTCCTAATTTTGAAAGCACTAATATTTACCTATTAATTTTTTCTCTTGTATGAATTTGACGTTGGACAGGACCTCAGTGGACAGTTCGATGGCCTGATTGAAGCCGTTTTCTCCTCCGTAAGAGATGTCGACCAGCTTCAACACTTTCACCTGTAACCTCTGCAACCAATCAGAGACAACAAACTGATGTTAGAAAGACCTTACATCTCTTAATATTTCTAAATGCTTCTCTAAGAAATGACTTTATAGAAAGTGAATTCAACCACTACCGCCACCATCCTGTCCGCTTTTCATCTTACCGGGTCGAACATGTCTGATTGGCTGAGCTCTGTTTTGAAATCTGCGGATCCAGCCAGAACCAGTCCGGCCACGTTGACTTTATCATTGGACACGAAGAGCTGCACGGCCGTCTCTGCTACCTTCCTCACGTAATTATGTCTCTTCTCCATCCTTAATCGAGCAAAACGCAGCGCAGACTGACCTCCTCTTCCTGAGAGAGAGAATCAGCATGTTTACGTACAGGATTTAATTAACATTAAAGAAAAAAAAAAGACCAGAATAATTCAACTCTGTTTAAGAGTGACACTAAATTTTATTTTAGGCATATTGCTCACTACCAATTTCAATATTCACGTATTTAATCATTTTAAAGCGATTCATTTTTTCCAAGAAGTAAAATATAGCCTCATCTAGTTTCAAATAGTCAATGCAGGTTTTTGACCAAAAAATAAAAAGGCTAATATGAAATTATTTTTACGGTAATAATCAGCCATATTTACAGTAATGTTTACCAATATATTTTATATAATGAAAAATGAGTAATCATGCAAATGAATTTTGAAAGATCAAAATGAATTGAAATGAATATGGGTTTAATTTCATTAAATAAGCCTCAAAAACTGAAGAACAGAGAAAATGTGGGTGGAGATGACACTGTTAATGCACAACATGGCTAAATTCAAAAAAATATTTGCGAATTTTGGGGAAAAATATAGAATAATCAAGACAAAACAAAAAAGCTTTGTTAAATAACTGATTTAAACATTTTAACATGTATACAAATAACTCAAGAAGCCAAGACTGGAGAAAGACAACACTGTTACAGGACAGCTTTTATGATTGACACGCATTAAGAGGAAAATTCTAATGAAAGCCTAATAATTTGAAGGGACATTTTCACTAAAACATAAAAGAATAATACCTAATCATTTCGATTTAAATAAACCATGGTTACATAAGAATTAGCACTGTTTAACTACAGATCATTTGAGTATTTTATTATATATTTAAGTAAATAAATTGACAGTATTTAGAACCAAATGAATCACACTTTACCAACTCTAACACTGATATTCTGATAATATTTGAATGGCCTAAGAGTCTCAACAGACAGATCAATTATGAAACTAGCTTAAGGAATAATCTTTCGGAAATCTAATGGCTACGTACTAAGTGCACAGAAAGCATTTAGGTTTTCGACACAGTGAAGTGTTATGCTGTGATTACCGTGCTTTTTGGGCAGGTCCACGGTGAATTTGTGCAGCACTTCTCTGGTGTTTCCCTGTAGAGTCCCAAACAGAGCTCCACTACCATCAATGACGATGAATCCAAACTTACTGTCGTCTGACAATAACGCCGTCAGAGCCTAGGGAAAGACAAACGATTGTACGGCATCGAGGATAATAAGCTTTATGAAACAGACGTGATTTGAAACGTGATTGTACCTCGGTGTGGAACTTGTTATCGCAGAGATACAGAGAAGTGTTGATGGGTTTAAACGGCTCAAAGTCAATGTTGACTTTCTTCTCCTTGCCTTCTTCTGTCACTATGGTGCCACAGTAAACCACCAGACCATTATGGGGCACTGAAAAAAACACACACCAAAGCAGGATGAAACTCCAGCCCTATATTTGCTAAAGTCTGATGAGCAACTGGAAAAGTATGGACTCTGACATAGAAAATGAGAAATACTGGTGGAAAAACTAAACGCCAACAAGCAACTAATTTTACTTCTGCGTCGTGACACATTTCCAGTTGAAAGTTAATATTTAATATGATAAAAGCAAGTGCAGGACAGGAATTGACCAGATCTTACTCAAATCTATAATTTTTGTGTGCATGAACTGATATTAAACTTGTGTATTTTAATATTGTGTTAAGTACTGGCAATAGCAATGTACTGAAAAAAATCATTTATTTTAACTAGGACATACTGAAAATTCAAAAAACAAACTACAGTTATTTAATTAATTAAATATATTCATCACCACTCAAATAAATGAGTTTAAACACATTTAAACTGCACAAAATGCAACATTTTAATGATATTATTAGGATTTTACTCAATTTACTGTGCTGAAATAAACATTTAAAAGGTGGCTACAACAGCAACTTTCATAAACGACTTAGTACATTATATTTAAGTTATAATTATAAACAACAGGTTAAGGAAAGATATAGCCTAATGAATATATAATACCAATAGCGTCTCACAACCAATTTGTATATTAGAGCCCTGCAAGGGCCTTGTTTTTGTGTCCGACAGCTTATCAGAATTTCCAGCCCGAGCGAGCTTGTCTTTTTCCCCTTCTACCAAAACGTCTAATACTGCTGTTTCAGCTATTAAAATAATTTGATTTTGAGTGTAATGGCAGAATGATTATATTTTGTTCCGTTTTTTTACTAAGCTAATTTAGACATTTTTTGTTCGTTAAAGATAAGTTTGTGTTTGTTAAAGTACAAAGTATCAGCATTGAGCTGATCATAAAATAAGACTGATCAATTTAGCCTCAAAACATCAACATTTAAAAAAAATATATATATATACATTTTAAAAAAATCGATAGGCTTTTATAGGATTTTATAGCCTTTGCCTCATTTTTCTCTGATAAAAGTAGGAGTAATACATCATTCAGAACTGTAAAGGGTCTACTTTTATTTGTGTGCACTGACAGTAAACCTGATTTTATCAAATAAAGAATACAAGCGCATTCTGCCTTCTCGTCTTGAACAGGAGCGCTTCACAAAATTAGCTGAAACTCAGCGAAAAAGACATAATTATATATATAGAAAGCTTTAAATTACCAATAACCAAAAAAAAAAAAAAATCAAAAACAAAAACTATTAAATGAAATAATCGGTAAAAATGACTCTTTAAAAGCGCGTCGATGAGGAGATGGAGAATCCGGAAATTCATCTTTGCGACACGGACTCAGAAAACACGCGTTTATGAAGAATCCTGTCTTCCTATTGTTTTGCCCCGACACATTCATAATAATTACTTTTGATGGGCATTGCTACGGTGGCTGAGAAGTGCAACACACAACAACAAATCACAAGAAAAAAACTAATCTGAAAACCAAATAACAAATTCAGAATCAAAATTACAAATTAGAAGACGCAATATCAAATCTAAAAACAAAACAACAACTCCAGAAACAAAAGAGCACGTCGGAAACCACAGCGACAAACAAGAAAACAAAACGACAAATCCCTCAAACCAGAAAAGGTAGGTATTTTGTGTGAGTCGCTGCTGATTGGACAGAACTCCTGTCAATCAAGACAACAGTTAGATTTGTTTATGTTTACATAGGAGGAAAATTGAGTATATTTTGCACTATTTTTAAGAAGGACATACACATGGCGTGATTCTAGACATGCTTTTAACACACCACAACATCAAGATGAGTTTGCACTTGAAACTACCTTCCTGTATGTCTTGATTGACAGGAGTTCTGTCCAATCAGCAGCGACTCCGCCGGTCACACAAAATACCTACCTTTTCCGGTTTGACTGATTTGTCGTTGTGTTTTCTGACTTTTCGTTTTGTTTTCTTGTTTGTCGCTGTGGTTTCCGACTTGCTATTTTGTTTCCGGAGTTGTTGTTGCGTTTTATGGTTTGCAGTTTTGTTTTTAGATTTGATATTGCGTTTTCTAATTTGTAATTTTGATTCTGGACTTGTTTTTTGCATTTCTCGGCCACCGTACATTGCGGCAGGATTATTGCATGCATCTAAACGCAGAGCTCTTCAGCTGCGCTAACGGCTGCTCTCTCTCTCTCTGCAGCGGGACAATAAATGCAGCTAAGTCGCTTTTAGCTGTGGAGCGCGGCCGGCGCCACATGCCAATCTCAAATGAGGAGAAGCCTAAAACAGGCCCGAGGCCCGGCCCCACGTCTGAACAATGACATTAAAATTGTAATTACAAAATTATATATATTTAATGAGGTCGCTAATTCATGCAATTTTGCAGGATTTAAGAGGTGGGTTGGTTTAGGGGCGGGGTTAGGTGTACGTCATTCATGCAGAACTTTTAGCAAAAATCGTATGAAATTCGTATTAACAATTTAGCAACCTCGTGAAATATCTACAAACCGCTGTAAGATCGGGCTGGTAATACAATGTTTATATTTGCACTATTTTGGTAAATTATTTCTGCCCTTAGAAACATGTTTTGGCCAAAATCCATAATTAATTTTGTAAACAAAATGCTTTGATTACGAAATATTGACTTCATGCATGACTTACAACAGAACAGTCAACTTTGACTTGGTTATAGTGAATTTCCCATCTATATACCAATGAAGACGCCAACCAATAAGGTACAATCAGCTACATTTTAAATAGACAAACATATCCACAAATGGATTGTGCAGAATAAGATCGGGACATATATTTAGAAAGTGAAAATCAGAGTCCATCTGTATTTGTCTGAAAGAAGGAAGTCATATACATGTAGGATGGCTGGGGGGTGAGTAAAATATGCATATTTTTGGTTGAAGGAGTGTTTGGTTGTGGAGCGTAAAGACACAAGCACCTTTGTTGTAGAGTTTGAGTCTCTGCTGGACTGAAGTAATGGCTCCCAGCACTGACAGCCGGTTCACTCGACTCTTGATGTTTGACGCTGTGCCGAACTCATCCGCTAACATCTTGGACACTCTGGAGATCTGATCTTTAGGAGGAATGATGAGCGAGATCATGCTGGTCCCATTACTGCCAGAAAGACACAAACGCCAATGTTATTCTTTTACATTTATGAATTTGGCTTTTATGCTAAGCTACTTGCATTGCTGTACATGCATTCCCTAGCACGCAAAACCTTGAGCGTTTAGAATTGGTTGAGACATAGTAATTGATATTTGGCTTAAGAAAACCACCAAACTGACCAATTACTATCAAATAAAAAAACTAAATTGCAGATGTCCAAAATAAAGCTTGCTAACTACGAAGCTGGATCCTACTTCAAAAGGTGACAGATTTGGAACACTTCACATTCACCAACACTTCATTTGAATAACAACAGAAACATTGTTATCAATACAATTAAGTACTTTAATACTGAGAAATTATTTTTACTACGTGTCAATTTTCACAACGTGTCAATTTTCACAAATAAAAGACAAGCATCATAAGCATATAATGTGTAAGTAAAGATAAAGACGAAAAGTGTTCGTAGTGTGACATTTCCAATTTATCAATGAGAGATAGAAATACAAGAATAGACCAGATCTTTCTCAAATATTTCATTATTTGCCATTACTTGAAAGTCTTGACTTTTTGTATGAACAAACTGGGGACAATATGGTGTAGCGACAAGCGTCAGTTAGAAACTTGTAGTGAGTTTTAAAAATAATTGGGTCAAAGAAGACTCGTACACCTTTTGGTGTCCGCATTGAACAAAATTCACAAAAGTGACTTTAGAAAGCATTTCAAATCGAAGTAAAGTGTCTATTGTCGTCCAATGTCTCTTGATCCAAATATGCAAGATGTTTTTTGATCTATTGTTACACTGAAGGAAATGCTAGTGGGTGTGTCCTGCAAATCATGGCAAGACGGTCTAATAATCATTATTTTTGCTAAAAAATAAATAATAAACAGGACACATTAAAATGTACCAAAAATATCAATAACAAAGCTGTATTTAACTTTTATTGCTCTGATGCTTTAAAGTAATATCTGTACTTGACCCAACGACAAAGAATCAGCAACAAACTGAATGAAAGGTGAAACCGTGAGTAGAAAGGGTGTTATGCTATCTGGTGAAACAATCTTCAATAATCTTATAGATTTTATCATAACAGTGCATTCTGGAATGTTATATATGAACTATCGCACGTATGATGCCTCCTAATGGTGCCTAAATTGTTAGCTCACTAGTTATTAAAAGAGAATCAGAGTCACAAAGAGGTCAAACGCCTCGGTATTGTCAGCTGACAAAAGTGGCATTTCTAGAGTTACTCACACAATCTGCTGCTAACAGAGAGTGACTTCAAACGCAGGGTTTACACCATCCACACTGAGCTGTGAGTAATCAGGGTCACACTGGTTACAAAACACAGACCAACCAACACGCTCTGCTTTATTTACACACACACGTGGCATGAAGGTCAGCGGCACGCAAGCATGAAAACAACGAGTTTCAATTACTGATGTGGGATTTTATGTGCCTGTGAGCATTCATTTCTCTTATCTCATGTGCACACACACAGAAGTCTCCCATGAGTGAAGGTCTGTATTGTTGTGACGCTCAACATAACTACCTGTCAGAATGAAAGCACGAGTATCATGCAGATGACGCATTTACACGCTCTCTCAGCGGTTCTTCTTCAAACAGATCAACGTACACCTGCTTTACCCTTGATCGAGAGCTCACAGATCCACATTCTTCATCGGTTTCAAAACTCACAGCAAAATGCCTGCCAAAAAGTAGGTTATAAGTTCAAATCCAGCAAAAGGTGACCATGGACGATCACGATTGTGTCCTTGATATCAACCCGTGATAAATGCACAGCATGATTAATGTGTGATTCTAGTCATTATCAGGCACAAAACGCACCTATTTGAAACTCACTGTTGGTTTCTGTGGTTTATTGGAACTCTCCATAGGCGTAATGGTTTTTATAGTGTGTAAGCTGTCTGTGCTATGGTCCTAAACCCACCCCTGACAAAAACTTTGTGCATTTTTAGATCAAAAAAAACAACAATTTAGTATGTTTTTTATGCCTTTTGAATTATGGGGACATTGGCAGTGTCCTCATAAACCACCTTCAAATAGTAAGACCTCTAACCCATGTCATTAAGCAAACGTTTGTCCCCATAAGCCAGTATACACACACACACACAGGTCTTAAGTGAAGCATCTGACACCATTATGAGAGCGGCCCGGACTACCCTATCATTACTACTGTTTACCAAGGCAGAATCACTACTACCATTGCTCATACTTAAACATTAGGGATTATGAAAAAAACACACCAAGTTTTGTGTGTGTGTGTGTGTGTGTGTGTAATCTTTACAATTTCTGCTCCAGATATGAATTACATGATATATGTGACACTCCAGTTTTAAATCACACCGGTATATTTGTAGCAGCAGCAGCCAACAATACACAGTGTAGGTAAAAATGATCGATTTTGCTCTAATCAAAGTAAATCTCATGTTCCATGAAGCTATTATGTACATTTCCTAATGTAAACACATCGAAACATACTTTCTGATTGCTAAGGACTTTATCTGGACAACTTTATAGGTGATTTTCTTAATATTTTTATAATTTATTTGTATTATCTCAGCCAAATATGGAAAGCTTGTTTATTCGGCTTTTATATTAACACTTACAATCGAGTTAAAAAAACAGCCCCTTATGACTGGTTTTGTGTTCTGGGGTCACATATAATTCAAGTGTACAACACTTGTGTTGACGTAATAAATTAATCTTAGTGTGCTTTGAAGGTCCACACTTGTATTATTCCGTTTCTCGTTCCAGCGCTTCCACACAAACTCTCTCTCTCTCTCACCCTCTCGCCGCTTGAAGACTCTTGATGAGTTTCTTGATCTTCCAGATCTCCACATTTCTGTCCGACGTGCTCGGGTCATCAGCCATCTTCAGTCCTACAGAAGCGGAAAGAAAGCGCCGTTATAACCGGTACTGACCTGGCCTGTGTGCGCGTGCATGCGTGCTAACGACGGTGATCGGTGACTTGACCCCCCTTTTCGCTCTTTAAGGCCGCACCAACTAAAAGTACCACAAAGTAGCACGATATTACTCTAATTTCCGACATGTATCCTGGAGGTGTTATTCTATTCTTTGAAGTAGCTATAAATAGTATGGTACACGTCGAAGTACTCCAGATCCTCCCTTGTAAACCTGTACGCAACACATTTGTCCGTTATAAATACCTGACTGTCTTTCTCCGGTCCGCCGGTTTCGGTCTGTAGGTCTCTTCCACCCGCGTCACGCCGCCGCCGGTTCCTGCGGATCCACGTGGGAGGAGGAGCTTCAGCGAGTTCCCTTCCTAGTTACCTGCCTAGAAACCATTGGGCGCCACGTGAGTGTAGCGGGATTCTGTCTCCTACGGCAAGTTTTTCCTACAGAGGGCGCTCTGTGGCCCAGAGTCAAGGTTAAACCACATTAAAAATATGTATATAATATTATTGACAATTCTTCAGCAGCAGGGTTTATTAAAAACACACACCCGAACAATAAAACTAAAAAGTTTATACACGCTAAACTGACAGCGGAGAGTAGAAATGTATGTATACACAACATCCGGGCCACGCAAAGTCCCGTCTACTTTACTATTCTAGCCGCTTATTCTATTCTGCGTCGTTCTGATTGGCTAAGAGTTCCGTCGGAAAGCGGAAATAAGAACAATTTAACCGGGAAGGAGTGCGTTTTTTCATGTTACTCAGGTTTAAATAGCGTGATAAAACAATTTAATATAAGCACGTGTCCAACTATATTAATACAATAATATTAGGAAGAAGAAGAAAAGTAAGGTTAGCCTAGTACCGCAGTACTTTAACGTTCATTTTAGTTACAGATGTAGTCATTAAATTAATATAACATGCAACATATTAAAAACATGGCGGTCATATGAGTGTATATAATGTGATAACCTGTCTATTTAGCAATTTTTTTCGTTGAAAAGGGGATATAATCTTTTGTTTGTTGTGTGGTGCGTCTCATCTCCAGCAGAGGGAGACATCGTCTCACATGTCGCAATTTGAAATATATTTCATAATATATCGCATTGTGAAATATAAACAACAGTGATGCCAATGAAGAAATTTATATATATTAGAATTTAAAAACAAAAGTAAATATGAAGATATATAAGAAGACGTTCATTTCTCTGTTTATGTTGTGGAGTTCAGGTTGAGTGCTGAAAACACAGGCAGCTCTAGATGGACAGATTTCACTGTTTAGTGTTGCTTTTACAACCCACTCACTGCAGTTAATTAGTCCACACTGAGTCTGCTGCCAGTTTAATCACTGAATAAAACGTACACGTTTCGGGAAGTCTTAATAGACACATCTTAATTAATCGTCCATATCATGGTTGATGTGTTCAGACTATTTTTATTATTTAAACAACAGCTCTCCAAACCTAGAGAGGATATTCCACTTATGTAAAGAAACGACCATATTGTACGTTTTTTGGGCAAAATATATTTTAAATATATGCTAAATTTCAGTTGTGAACAGGTTCACTCTTTGTTTTTGAAGTTGGTCATATATTTTACAGCCAATCTTACAGTAACAGTAAATATAATCTAAATGCGTTGATGATGAAGCTTTTCCTTCAGATGTGACATATGTAAATGTATACTCTTGGATTGAAATAGACGGTAGAAAAATATATTTATATAATATGGTAGAAAAATATATTTATGTCAAATTTGCTTCTGCATATTTTGAATATATATATATATATATATATATATATATTTTTTTTTTTGCTGTATGGGCTTTTCTGGCTAGAATTGTTAACTGGGTATAAAATATGTGTATTCACACAATTCACACTCCAATCGAAAGTGCTTTGAAGATTTTGCATGCTTCTATCTAGTGTTTTTCCATGTTAACACACATCTAAATCTTGTTTCCTTTGCACAGGCCAAGAAAATCCCAGCTGTGATGATAGCGATTTAAGGATGACAATCGCAGTAATTCTCAGCTCAAACACTTTTGAACACCCTGCGACTCTCTGGCGCTGATGCTGGGGTTATTTTGGGAAGGCTGGAGGGTGTGAGGATGTCTGCTCCCGGTGAGAGTCAGGTCAGTGATTACGAGCGCAGAGACTGCAGCAGTTATCAGAGGAGGCAGATGGTCATTACCAGCCCGTGAGAGCCTGGTGCATCAGCACACCAATTATTACACTATCAACATCTGAATGATGCTTTAACTTCATTTCAAATTAAATGTCAGCACTTTTATTCTTAAAATAGAAGGAAAATGATTCAGCAAACAGAAGGACGAGGGGTCACCGCAGAGCCTGTGTTTTGCTGATTGCGCATTTGTATTTCTATAAATCACTATAAATTAAAGTATCCAACTTATTTAAATGTATATTTTTGTAATCATAAACACCCCGGTTTGTAGTGCAGCTATTACTGACATTTGTTTACCTATAGCAGCCCATGAATAAATAAATAAACACACACAGACACACGTTTTATAAAGCGATTAATCATATCCATAATAAATGTTTTGTGTATTTATTATGCATATATAAAGACACAAACATATAGCATATGTTCCAAAATTATTTACGTATATATGTACATTTATATAAATTATAGAGTATATAAATGCATTTAATAAATAAACATAATTGTTTTTCTTAAATATGCACATGCATCTGTGTGTATTTATGTAAGGGGCTTATTTCGCGATAACTACCGGCTGCCGGCTATTACACGGCTACTTGCCACATAAGGAAAAAAACTGGACATTTTGAATTTTAAACATTTTATTGGCATATTTGTTTCAAATTAACGTTTTCATCCTTCCGCGAAACGATGTAGTACCACGTGACTAACATTCAAACGTTAGTAAGACAATTTATAACATCTACATATGAATATATAATAACGGATGTATTTCAGTCATTTACAAGTATTAAATTGCACCTTATGTTGTCCAGTGTTTGTCACAAGATGGCGCCAAACGGTGATCTTTGTTGGCGCGGAGGGATTTTAAATATGTAAGTAGTACCGGCTATGCGTTATTACTTTGGAGCGGTTATTATTTGAAAAGAACGAACCTGCAAAACTGACCAATCAGAATCAAGCACTCCAGAGAGCCGCGTAATAAATATACATAATAAATATACACAGTACATACATTAAATATATTATGTAAATAAAATCTATAATTTTGGATGCAGTTAATCAATTGAAAGCAGTAGTATTTATGTGTGTCAACCGATCTGGGTTGAAGAGTCATTAGAAAACAACAACATCATGTTGAAAGTTTAATAATATTTCTATTTCAGTTTTAGTTAATTTAGTACATCAAGTTGAAGAAAAATGTTGACATTTTTAGGTTAATTATTATTTTTTATTATTATTATTTTAATATATCTAATATATTTCACTTTTTTAGTTAAAGTTGACTTTAACTCAAGCAATTTAATATTTTATATTGAGTTAACTTGAATAACCTTGCACGAAGCTTAGATGTCTTCAGAGCTGGTAATTAATTACAGAAAAAAATACATAAAAACAGATAATAATAAAATACATATTCAAAAGAGATAATAATGTGAATACATCTCTGCTATGCTAATATTGTAATTAAGAATTTCAAGGCTTTAAAAAGAAAAAAACAACAACATTGCTTATTAAATGTACATTTTATTAAATAATAAGCATATATAAATATTTTATTGGCTATCAGAATCTGTTCACAATCATTTTTAATAAATCCTCATGTAGCCATAGACATTGTAAGTAACAAGCTGAAGTTCAATACTTACTGTTTGAATCACTAGAATTATTCGAAGTATTGATGATGCTGTTTCTCTATGACATCACTCTCATCATGGGACAAATCCCAAACTGAACAGCAGAATTAAGACGGCCGTTAGCTGGATAAACTCACCATGATGAGACAAACACAATTATAAACGCAATTTTCAGATCTCTCCCCAAACGGCTCAAACGGGAGCAGGTCTAACCTGGTTTGCTCTTCCTCCGTCGTTTCATTGGATGTTATGGGGTAATTTTAGAGGCCTTTTGGGCCGCCTCGCATCCAAGTCAGAAACTCCGGCCAACAGATTTGTTCCAAATGGAAAAGCTTGGTACCAGATGACTCTGAGAGAAATGATAGATCGTTGCGGAGGAGATGCAGCGCTTTCAGGCCTTGCCAGGATCTCCTGGCAGAGAGGATGCTGGGTAACGGGTAGAATTTGTGCTTCAGGTATGCAAACTTGTCTCAAGCACAGATGACCTCCTTTAGTCCTGTCAGTTCGCATGATGCAGCAGTTTCAGTAACGTCTGCTTTTTTTCCTCTCATGCGAACCTCAGACGCCTCAGACATCAGTCTGAATGTCACACACGAGCCGTCAACATGACGAGATCAAATGGAGACTAATAGCTGCTGTCTGCAGAGGAACTGATGCGATTATGTGTCAACAACAGAGCGTCTCTCCGCTGGCACTAATTGATCCGACGTGATTTCCCATCATTCCTGCAGGGAGATCTCCCTGTCACGGCTGTGGTTCGGGATTGAGGTCAAAGGTCATGAGTGTTTATGCAGCTTTATAAAAAACAGAATGTTTCAAATCAGCTTCGTAGAAATAAACGGGAAAACGATCATTTAAAAAGAAAATGCAACACATTCAATTCATTCAGTTTAATAGCAGTTAATAGAAGTTCATCAATTATGCAGTTCTAAAAAAGACAACCATTACATTCATGATTTATTCATCAATATTGACAATAGTGTCGTTAATAGATTATATAAAATTGCATAATTAATAACTGATTTTGGTATTTCAGTTCAATAACAAAATCAGTGTAATAAATTCAGTTTCACAAGAAAGATCATTATTTAGCTCAGTTTAGTTTATATTTACTTCAATAAATGTTGCCAAATTGATCAATAATAAAACAAATTTAATATCAGCTCTATGGAGGACAATGCTGTCATTATTCAACGCAATCCAGTTCTGTCTTGAATCAGTTCTGTTCAGTAACGGTCTCAAGGTGGCAATATTAATCAGTTATGAAACTCAAAATCAGCTGAAAATGATGCTGTAAAGCAATAAAGAGACAATAGTGTTGTTATTAAATTCAGTGCAATAGCAATCAGTGTTGATGTTGCAAAATTAATCAGTTGTAAAGAAATCGCAGCTGTAAAGCTGATCTATAGAACATTTGTGTCAGTATTTAATTTAGCTCAGTTCAATATGTTCTGAATGAGATTGAATTTCAGCACATTATTTAACTCCATGTGGATTCTGTTATATTAGTTGTGTCTCGGGTTACCTCCTCCACACCACCAGAGGGAGTTTTAAGAGTTTAGCATGCACCTGTTGCTTGGCCACTCCCCCTGCTCGTTATAAAACGGTCTCTGCCCTATAGCCATCACGCAGTGTTGATGTGCCACAGTGATCATTTCTGATGCTGTAGATGTTCTAAAGAAGTTTCAGAAAAGATGCATATCCTTAATTATTTAGTAATGAATTGGTAAATGGTGTCATGTCACTGCCATCCTTAAATCCTTTCTGTGGCAGCATGGGACATTGTATGCATGCTTTAGAAACAGCAGAAGTAGGTCATACAGTCCTGCTGGTTTTTTTTGCCTGCTATATAGTAGGAGAGTATGTTATTTTGGACACAACCTCAGTTTTTTGAATCCTGTTGACCGGTCAGATTGAGCGTTATGATTCAAGGTTAACATTTGTTTTAGTTAAATATGTGTGTAAAAATAAACCCAGTTGAATCTTACTGAACAGAAACAGCTCATGATTAACTCACCTGAATCACACACACACACACACGTTTGTTTTGCTATATTTGTGAGGACTTTGATACACTTCTATTGTTTTTATACAGACCTAACAATTTTTTTTTACCGCCCTGCACCAACCCCTGAACCTACCCATCACACAAACCTTTGAGCATTTTTACATTTTAAGATAAACTACATTTAACCTTTTTAATGATTTATTTCCCTTGTGAGGACCGACCAAATATCCTCACAAAGTCAAAAATGACAGGTTTTACTATCCTTGTGGGGAACATTTGGTCCTCACTACTAGCACAACACACACACGTCTTCCTCCATTCCACTCCGCTCTAGTTTCCGTACACAGCCATCTGCTATTGCAGTATTGACTCGAAAAAGGAATACATTTAAGATTTATGTGTTTGGATATCATATAAAAAAAAAACATGCATTTGGATTACAGTTTTAACAAGCTAATACATTTTTTGTTTTATATATATATCTAAATAAATGAATGCATTGTTTATTATTAACTATTTGAATCTATTTAAATGAATAAAATAAAAGTACAAGTGCTTGGCAACAATTAATCACATCCAAAAAAAGTTTTGTTTCTATATGTATGTATACTGTGTATAATTTATTTATTATTTATATATGAAGACATACCCGGGTGTGAGGTATGAGGGAGAAGGTGGAGAAGGGGAGGAGGAGGGATGCGATCAAGGTGAGATGTGGGAACATGGAGGCTGGGGTATTTTATAGTAAAGGGAAGTGATTTGATTGGACGTGCTTGATTAGAAAATCAGCTGCCAGCCGCGGGCGATTACTGCGTTCACGATCCTCTCGAAACCATGTTTTTTGCAAAACATATACTTATGTACACAAAAACCTTTATTATGGATGCAATTAATCCTTTTTAATCGTTGCCCATCACTACAACACATTTATTGAAATAATCAATATGCTTTTATTCAAATTCAAATAAATCAGTCAATTGCAAAAATTCTATTTATGTCTTAAAAAGGAGGATTGAGAAAGAAAGGAATTGGATTTAGTGATGATTTTTAAATATATATATATATATATATATATTTAAAACATATACAGTTTGAAGTACTTTTGCACTAATCTAACCTGTTTCACTGACAGATATGAGTCACATTAAGTTTTTATTAAATTTGCATAATGAAAATGTTTATGGAATTCAAGTACATAAGTCACATATTTAATGTGTCCTAAGTATATAACGCTTGGCATTTTTATAAATAGTACAGGTTGTCTTGTCTTTATCAGTGAAGCAGCATGATAGCTTGTGTTTGACTCACTAGATTTAGACTGGTCCAGCTCTCAGAGGATGTTATTTGTCGATCAGGTGGATGTGGATGTGTGTCTGGGTTATTTCAGGGGTGAGAGACGACATCCGCTCGGCTTTCAGGCTTGAGTTGACGATGCCTTCAGACCGATATAATCCCTCCGGAGACCCCAACACTCTTCCAGCAAACTCAATGAAAACTCTTCCTCAACTCAAACACGTCAGCTTTGAGTCGTGTGACAGAGCAGCATGAAGTGTTAAGCCTCCACAGACTCATCATGTAACTTGTCTTTGAGCTGCTTTAACTGCGGACAGGACTCAGTCTGAAAGTTCTTGGCGATCAGACCCAGAATCTGACTCTTTTTGTTCAGAACTGTTCATTCATTGAAAAACACGCATTAAAATCGCTTCCATAAAATATAGACTAGGTGTGCTACAGAGCATTAAAAATACATGGCCACTAGTGCCGAGAAATGTAAAATCAAGTGCATGTCAAGGTGCTTGTGGAGAAAGCCTTTCATAAATTGAGTTAGGCATTAGTTTTAATGATCAGAGCACAGTTTTGCTTTGGAATGTTCTAAATTTACATTAGAAATGCTGTTCAAGTAGATACACATAGGAAGATGTTGAGTTAAAATATGAGTTTTTAAGGAAGGTGTAACCATCCAGAGTTTCTAAAAATATATTATTAGGATTATTATTATTCAAATTCATTTTACTAAATTGTTTCTAAATTTTATATAAGGCATACACACAAATGATTCATCACAACTAATCACATCCATTTATTATGTATATATAAACATGCATGTATATATTTCTGATAATATATTATTGTTATATTTTACAAATATATTTATGCATAATAAAAATATATACATGTAAATGTTTTTCAACATATATACTGTATATATTTATATAACCATTATAAATATATTATGTAAAAAAACACTTTTATTTTGGATGTGATTAATCATTTGATTGCACTAATATATGTATATATTATATATATCTTGAGATCATAAAAATAGCTTGTTTTTTTATTATAAAAAACTGAAGTAGCTGTTTAAAAATATAAATATTTTATTTGCATCTTGCATTTTATAGGCTGAATTGAAAATAATATGAAAAAGGAAAGCAGCTCTAACAACCTGACACATTCATTTAAACTATAGATTTTCCTGTGTATAAACTCGAACATGCTTATTTGTCATTGATTATGTGCGTGTGTTTCTCCACTCTTAATCTCCATGAGATCATTCCTGTCACATCTGACGAGAGCTGCTTTATGCTTCATCTCTGAAATATTAAGTGGATTAATGAAGAATTTAAGAGCGTTTGTGTCATAAATATAAATAGGAGTTTTACAGACAGTTGAGATCAGGGTAGTGCATGCAGGCTGGATTTGCTGTGACACTGCTGCAGGCATGCGTGTGTGTGTGTGTGTGTGCGCGCATTTCAAGCATCGAAGGTCAAACACGAGGGAGAGCAGAAGTTCTGTGCCTTTTAGGCTTGACTGACAGGCTGAATGAGGCCGTTATTCTGCTGTAATATGGCAGTGAGGGAAGAGCAGCACGTCCTCTGGTGGTTAGTGTATCTGATCTGAGTGAGAAGCACCTGCTGTCTTCATCATTACCGCAGAAAAACCTTTAGATTAGCACATGGTTATGACTAGGGATTTTTCCAAACTCCAAAAAGTTATTTTAAACGAACGTTCAGTGTGTGTTTGTGTCATCCTGCAATACCCAGAGACTAGATGATCAGGACTCTTTTTTTTTTTACACTGAAAAGCTTATGTCCACCACCTTATGTCCAAAAAAAAAAAAAAATATATATATATATATATATATGTATATATATATTATATATATACACACACACTGCTAAGACAAAATAAAGGAAGCACTAAAATAACACATCGTAGATCTGAATGAATGAAGTATTCTTATTAAATACTTGTTCTTTAAATAGCTGAATGTGATGAAATCAATGAACCCTTGGAGGTCTGGATTTGGAGTCACACTTAAAATTGAAGTGGCAAAACACACTACAGGATGATCAAGTCAGAATGAGGCTCAGTAGTGTGTGTCCTCCACGTGCCTGTATGACCTCCCTACAACACCTGGGCATGCTCCTGATGAGGTGGAGGATGGTGTCCTGAGAGATCTCCTCCCAGATCTGGACTAAAGCATCCACAAACTTCTGGACAGTCTGTGGTGCAACGTGCCGTTGGTGGATGGAGCGAGACATGATGTCCCAGATGTGCTCAATGCCTCAGTGCCTTCGTCTTGCAGGAACTGCTGACATACTCCAGCCAAACGAGGTCTAGAATTGTCTTGCATTAGGAGGAACCCAAGGCCAGCCGCACCGGCGTATTGTCTCACAAGGGGTCTGAGGATCTCATCTCGGTCCCTAATGGAAGTATGGCTACCTAGGAGCACATGGAGGGCTGTACGACCCTCCAAAGAAATGCCACTGCACACCATTACTGACCCACTGCCAAACCGGTCATGCTGGAGGATGTTGCAGGCAGCAGAACGTTCTCCACAGTGTCTCCAGACTGTCATGTCTGTCACATGTGTTCAGTGTGAACCTGTTTTCATCTGTGAAGAGCACATGGCACCGTTGGCAAATTTATCAATCTTGGTGTTCTCTGGCAAACGCCAAACATCCTGCACGCTGTTGGGCTGTAAGCACAACCCTCACCTGTGAACATCCGGCCCTCATGGAGTCTGTTTCTGACCGTTTGAGCAGACACATGCACAAAGGCAGAGCTGCTGGGTTGTTGCCCTCCTATGGCCTCCTCCACGTCTCCTGATGTACTGGCCTGTCTCCTTGTAGCGTATCCATGCTCTGGACACTACGCTGACAGACACAGCAAACCTTATTGCCACAGCTCGTATTGATGTGCAATCCTGGATGAGCTGCACTACCTGAGCCACTTGTGTGGGTTGTAGACTCTGACTCATTCTACCACTAGAGTGAAAGCACCGCCAGCATTCAAAAGTGACCAAGACATCAGCCAGAAAGCAGCGGTCTGTGGTCACCACCTGCAGAAGCACTCCTTTATTGGGGGTGTCTTGCTAATTGCCTATAATTTCCACCTGTTGTCTATTCTATTTACAGCATGTGAAATGAATTGTCCTAAGTGGTCAGTTTGATTTCACAGAAGTGTGATTGACTTGTTACATTGTGTTGTTTAAGTGTTTCCTTTATTATTTGAGCAGTGTGTATGTACATATTATGACAAAAAGTTGCAATCATCGAATAGAAATGTCAAAATTATGAGATAAACTGAAATTATCATTATGACAATAGGTTAAAATTCTGAGATATTTTTTTTGTAATAAATTTATGAGGTAAAAATGTGAAATTGAAATTACGAAAAAATGCCTAGAGATTTAAAATACAACATACTAAGTCATAATTATAGAATAAAAATATTTTTTGTAAAAGTGGAAAATCACAAAAAATGTATGAGAAATTATGAGATAAAGAGTTGAAATTATGGGATAGTTACATTTACAACAAAGTCAATATCATGAGATTTGAAAATTGAAATTATGGAGATCATTGAAACTTTGAAATAAAAATTTTAAAATTGAAACAATGAGACCACATTCCGAGATAAGCTGACATTGTGAAATTGAAGTTGAGAAATTTAATTATGAGATAAAAAGTAAAGCTGACAAAGTTGTGATACAAACATTCAAACTTACAAGATAAATGGTAAATGTGAAATACTACAATGATATGATTATTATTGATGTATGATTATTGAGTTAAAAAAAGTCTAAATTATGATCTAAATAGTTTAAATTGTTTTTTAAAAAGAAAGAAAATGACAAAATAAAGTTAATAAAATCAAAATAGTAGATAAAAAGGAAATTATTAAGGGAAAAGTTAAGCAGTTGATTCTTTGTTATTTTTGACACAAAAATCTGGTTTTAACTTTCAATTCCATTCATCAAATCTGAATCCCCGTCATATTGGCCTATAATACACTAATGCTAATTGCTGTCTCAAACATAGAGGAAACACACGTTCTGGCATATGTTGCAGCTACCCACAATCCCCCTGGAGACCTCTGAAACATCTCTCTTGTTTTCTGACGGACTCTGAAAGGGGACAAATTGACATGTTGAATGCAGGTATTTTAAGGAGTCCAGATGGTACAAATTCCCATGCTACCGTCTGTAAATAAACTCCAAGGCCGCTGTCAGCTCCAAATTGCTTTTATCGGAGGTGAGGAGCTGAGAGTGAGGAGATCCCACTTCAATAAAGATTTCTGGAACAAGAGGAACGTTTTAGAATCCCACTGAAACCATATCAGTTAGCACATCCTAAATGGAGTGAGACGAGAGAAACGGGAGAGAGAGAGCGAGAGAAAACGAGTGGGCGACATAGACGCTCAGGAAGAGTGACTGACAAAATAATGGATTTTTCTGCCGGCCTAATGAATTAAAGCGTATAAATCGGGTCTTATGAAATCAATGGGTGAATAAAGCTTATCAAATGAAGACAAAGGAACATTGTCTGCCGTGTCCGCTGGAGATCATTATAGCTCTGACGGATGCGTGGCGTTCTGAGGGCGTATCTATGGGAAATAGAGCCTCAGACAACAATCGATACGTGGAGATCATCGATGATATTAAATCTGCAGACTTACGCTGGACGGATTGGATTTTTCTAGATGAGAGCCATATTTCATCCCGCTCTGTGATAAACGTACAAACACAGAATCTTCATACATACTGATGACAGAGATGAATATTTGGACATGAATCAACACATTTATTTTCTAACGGTGTTTTATAGATCTTATTATGCATAATTCATCTGAAAAACAAACAAACAAACAGATTTTAAAGAAAATCTGCAAAAAAAAGCAGTTTAAAAAGTTCCAATTATGACTTTTTACTGACCAGAAATGTATTCTGCTTGAACAAATCAACAGTGGATATGATACAATACACAATACTTATTTGAAATGATAAAATAATTGAAGTAAAGTTGAAATTAAAGTCCAAATTATGAGATAACATGAATACAGAAAGGCTGGAATTAGGAGATATAAAGGTAAAAAGTATATTCGATTCAAATTATGACTTCTCCAGGGATTTATCTTGCTTGAACAAAACAACAGTAGAAATGATGACATCGAAATTCTATTTATAAGATAAAAGGTGACTTTATGAGATGAAATATGCTGAAATGATAATATATAAAGGTAAAAGGTTTACAGACGAAGTTGAAATGATAAAATTGTGACTGTCAAAAATCTAAATTATTGGTTGAAAAGTGGAAGTAATGATTATTTCATCCATATGAAACTCATCCTTGCAGTCATCTTAATCTGCCTTCACTGCTTCTCATCCATCAACATCTAATCAACCCACACAAGCCCCAATATACTTTTCAGTTTCAACATGAACATTTAAACGCACAAATCAAGGTCAAATGTTTGGATTTAAATGACAGAATATCTGATGTTCAAAAAAACTGCTAATGGAACCAAATGCTACAGTATAAACAGTTCCATTATATTCATAATAAGAAGCAGTTCTCTGACCTTGTGTAGACTCACAGAGACCAGCTTCCTACAGAGACACACCAGCAGATGGAGAAGAACTGGACGAGGACAAACTCCAGTTTTATTCAGACAAACAATTTCTCAAATAACCATTTTACAGCTAAAACTAAAAATAAAAAAGGAAAAGAGAGAGAGAGAGAGAGAGAGAAACAGAAAAGAGAGAGAGAATCCAAACAAACCGAACAGAGCAAACAAATCAGCCCAGAACAAGAACATTCCACTGGGACTCTCGATCAGGAGGGGAAATGACGGGAAAACACGAGAACAGAGAGAAACCACCGAAGCGGTGCCGGCGTTTGGCCCATGTTATGCAATCAAAGCCAGCTGCTTCACCTTTCAGATCTGACCCACAACTGGTGATTACACAGCTGGTTTTTGAGATCATAGAACTCACTGAGCACATGTGTGTAAAATGCACTCTTAAAAATAAAAAATAACAATTTTGAAGGTGGATTTCACAGAAAAGCCACAGAAGAACAATTTGTGGTTTCTCAAAGAGCCTTTAAGTGAATATTATTGTAAAAAATCTTTAAAATCTATGGAAGGTTCTACATTGAACCATCAAAGCCAATGCAGAACTTGTATTTTGAAGAGTTTAGCTTCACCTCAATGATTTAATTTCACCTAATTTTCTGTCATTAAACTTGATCAGCCACCTAACGCTCGGTTTCAGCTGTTAGAAAGCCACACTGGTGAATCCGGTGCAAACAGCGGCACTGTGACGGTGGAAAGGGAGAGAGAGACGGACAGATAGAGAGACAGAGGAGGGTCTGTACACTGAACTCAGGACCACAGGAGGGTTTTTACACATCCAGACTCAGGCAAGGCAAATGGACGAAGCCACATGACGTCATTAATTACATCTCCAGTTGAACATTCAGCATTTTCTTGTTTTTTACACATTAATTATTGTCTTTACAGAGTAAAAAATATAGAGAATTAACAAAGGAAACTCTTGCAAATATGGCCATCGACTGTTTCATCTGTAGCTGCAGGTGTTGAGCGGTCAGATCACCTGTGTGTAAGTGTGTGTGTGTGTGTGTGTGGTAAAATATGTGAAAACATTGTGACAAAGCTTTTATTGCACCTTTGTACAGGAGCGAAGCAGGCAGAGGCGGGACGGGCCAGGGGAAAGATTACAGTTGCAGGCCAGGCATCAGACACACAGCAGCACTAGAGGAGGGGAGAGGTCACCTCAAAGGTCATTGTTATCATCAGAAGTCCATGATGCAGTTCTGTAGAGATCAGATACGGTGTGTGTGTGTGTGTGTGTGTGTGATTCTCTCAGCTTATCGCGATAACAACTGATTTCATCTGAGAATGTGATCGATAGACAGAATGAAAGAGGGATGGCCTTCCTGTAGCTTGATGCTCATATTTCAGAATAGGGCTGCACGATTAAACAAAATAAAACCAAAATGAAAAAAAAAAAAAAAACAACTTTGCTGTATGTTTTAAAGTTATGCATGATGCTGTGTTCATAATATTTTATATTGCATTTTTTTAATGCTGCATTTCATATTTCATAAATATTTCAAACCGTGCAGCCCTGTTTAAGGGTCGTCTAAAAATAAAACCTTGTGTTGTTCCAAACCTGAAAGATTTTGTCTTCCCGCAGCTCTTAAGTCTCTCCAGTTGCAAATAAAACAATGGTGCCTGCTGTCATATCTCATGTTTTAAACATATTTAATAAAATACGCATGTGGTACATTTTTTTAAATGCAACAGAAATGCTATTCTTTTACTGAAAAGTTCTTAAAACTACCATCTTATCTTTGTTTTTCCACAAAATGAAAAATGTGGAATAGATGTTTTTTTTGTATTTAGTTTAGTCTGCTTTCACTGTGATGTATAAAAGCAGTAAATGTCACTACAGGTTTAGAACAACACCAGTGTCTATGAACGATTATTCACTCCTCTTGATCTATTAAATGTGTCTCCTACTCCAAGCTAAGCCACCATTTACATGGGAATGAAAAGGAGCAGTGAGGAACAAAGGGCAAAATAAAGAATAGAATAAAAAGGTGTTAGGAAGCCATAAGCCCATCAGTTCGTCCCTCTGTTACCAATAATCCCTCAGGAGTACCCTGAAACTTCCCCTCTGGGCGCCAAACGCCTCATATAATCCATCTGCAACGCTGTCTATGATCACCGAGTGAGACGTCTCCTTCTGCGGAGAACTCAACGCTGACACGAGCGAGAAAAGAAATGCCAAAAGATGAGAGAAGAGTGTGTGAATGTAGTCAGAGGAACAGAACTAAGCTGCTGTGATCTGATATCAGCACTAAACTCTTTAAGGATCGTGGATCATCCGATCCGCTCTAACAGCGGTCTATCTTCTCTATAGGAGCCGAGCGGGGGATTGTGAGTTTGCTGAGCAAGTGAGAATGCCAAAAAACCTGTATGCAAATCAAAAGCGGAAAACAGCAAGCAGAGGTTGTGATGCCTGTCAGAATGCCTGGATTCAACCGCATGAACCTCACGTGTGCTTATAAAACTGTTTAAGCTTGACATATCCAATTTTGATCAAATGACGAATGTGGAATGAGATGAAGATTCGAGGCGGACGTGACTCCAGGGCCCAGAGTCTCACGGATGCGCTAACGACAATCTGCTGACAGCCATCACGCCGTTTCATTCGCCTTCTGTTTTTCAGCGAGAGAAAGAGTTCGGTAATGGTTTGAAAAGGTCAGGCCTACGAGCCGTTTGATCGCCTCTGAATTCTGTCAAGCTGAAACTCTCCAGCTTCAGTGAACGGATCGCACGGAGAGCCGACGCAAAGGTCACGATCCACTTAAACACTCCGAGACAGTGAAAGAAAAACAGAACCAAAGCGGAATAAAGGACTCTGTAACAAAATCATCAGCTGAAGACAACAAACAAAGGATAATACCAGGCCCAACACTGCGCTCGCATCACGTCGCAATTACTGCAATTACCAGATCCTGCTCACACGCTTGGACACAGATGTTATTTCTTATTATGGCATCCCTGATAGGAAATACGTATGCTCAGATTCTTTTGCAAAATGTTGAAAAACAAAGGCTCCAGGCAAGACTGCCTGCAATATAATGAAACCATTTCAAACAAGCAGCCAAATAACTTTAGTCATTATGTCACTACGGTAAACACTGCAAAAATATTCCTTATATTAAGGTTTTTATGCCAAGGTTTAAAAAGTTTATGCTTAAAACAAGAACAACTCTCTGCTAATGGGGTCAGAAAAATAAAAATACAAGATGATTTTCTGCCCCCATTTGCAGATATTTCTTGTTTACAGCATCAGCTCACTTGAGTCTCATTTTCAGACAAATTTGGCAAAATGAAGTGAGTTTACGCTGATAAGAAGAACAAATGTCTGCCATTAGGGTCGGAAAAATCATATTGAAGTCAAGTTCATTAAAATAAAGATGATTTTTCTCCTTTTAAGCACAACTTAATATCTTATGTCAATCCGCATGTCAAATAAATTAAAAAAACGAAAAAGTTGCCTGGGCACGTAACTGTAATTCATTTAAAAAGCACTTAAAGTACTAAATATGAAGCCATGTCAAAATAACAAAATTGACAAAATTACTAAAAGCGTAAGAAATGAATGAAATCAATCTGAAATAAAATATAAACACTCGAATAATGTATTTGCAGCAAACTAAAAAGTGAAATACTGAAGAAGAGCAGTGCTTTGACAGGATTTGCTCGTTATAATTACAGTAATTGTGAGTTGATGTGAAAGCAGCATAAAGTCAAGCACACACGACCCGACTGAAGCTCATTGCTCGGTGCACATCTACACCGTTTCTTGTGTTGTTTTTGTGCACATGATACTCAACTAATCACAGTCTACATGCATTAATTACAAGATAATTCTCACACAAACTCATCCACACAAAAGAAAGGGCTTCAGGTCATTTTTGCATGCAGAAAAAAAAGAAACCCAAAATTGCTCAGATTTTAGACTTTAACTGTAGCATCTGTGACAAGTTGTTGCATGTCTTACACAGAGCGAACATCAACGCTATGATCCCAACCTCTTGTGGCAGATTTAAAACATGAAAGCACGATGAGCTTCGGTCTTGTAGTGCGCGTTTGACTTAAGCCCACCTCATCCTCGCCCTCGAAGGTCTCAGACATCATCTCCTGCATTCTGCAGTGATGTTCATGCATATCACCACTGAGAACGAACCCTTTAAAAAACATCCTATGTAGAACTGGTATGAAGCCCCCGAAATGCTGAACAATCTCGTCATGCACGTCTACTGTCTAGAGCCGGTCTAGAATACACGAGAGAGCGATCCAGGAGAGTTTGAACGAGGGGAAACAGAGGACAGAACATGAAGAGGCGGCTGAGGAGAGAGAGAAAGAGAGAATGAGAAGGACAAGTTTAGATCCAGAATGAGAAGAAGGGGGCGTGTCTGAGGGGGCGGAGCTGGAATGGCTTCAGAACTGTGCATTTTAACATGAGTCCCTGGTTAGTTAGCGGAAGATGGGTGGGCGGAGCTACCAGACGTAGCCCATCTCGTCGTCCTCTGCGTCTTCATCGTCCTCGATTGCCCCGCGGGGGTGGAGTCGTCCCCGCCTCTCTTTCTGTCGGCCCCGCCCATGCTGTGGAGACTCCTCCTCCTGATCGTCCAGTAGAATCACGGCACCGCCGCCGCTGCTGCCGAAATCTCCAGACGTTTCCTGATCCTCCTCTACACAAACACACACACACACAGAGGCAGATGAAAGGGAAGGTGTCAGGCGGATAGATAGCGGGTGAGCGTGTGTGTTCTGAGGAAGATCATTTATTATATATAAAATCTGATATTTTAAACATTTTGACAGAGAACTCAAGAAACACTGTTGAATAATGTAGCTTCAGATGTCAAGAGTCTGCTGCAGGAATCGAAATGTGTGTGTATGCATCAGTGTTGACTAAAAGTAAAACGAAACACCTATTCAAAGCAAATAAATAAATAAAATAAAAGCAAATTTAAATATTTGATGAAAAACTTTAACTTGAAAAAACGTGAATGAAAATTTTAAATGTTGCCTTGGCAACTAAAAGAAATTAATCGAAGTACTAAAATTATTAAAACTAAGACTGAAATAAAAAACTAAATGCACGTAGAAATATTACAAATCTACAAACAATAATGGACATAATACAAATGAAAATAATAATTTCATAGTAATAGTAATTTCAGTAATTGAAATAAAGCTAAAACTAATCAAATAAATTAAATACAATATAATACTATGGAAAACAACAATAGTAAAATATATTCTAGATACTAGAACATATACTAGAACAATAGTAAACAATATATATAGTAGAAATGTTGCCTCAACAAATAACTTTGAAGTATTAAAATTACTTAAATGGAAATAAAAACGCATTAAAACCTATACAGAAATATAAAAAAATAAACTAAAAACATAACAAAATGACAAACAAATAAACAATTTTCAGTAAATTAAAAAAAAAAAAAAAAACTATATATATATATATATATATATATATATATATATTGTATATTAGATTAGAAATGATGATTAAAGCTAAAATAAACATAAACAAGCATGAAATGCTGCTTTGGTAAGTAAAACAAAACTGAACTAAAAAAATAAAGCTATACAGAAAAAAAGAAAAGGCAAAAACAATTTCTAAAACTAACTAAAATGAAGCTGAAAAATGTTAGTATGTACAGCTGTGATCCACACTCGTCTTCTTTTAATGCTTTCTTTTACAATCACCAGCAGTGTGGATCACAGTTGAAAATAGATTGATGCTCCAAAATAAAATATTAAGTGACAAAAGAGTGAGGTGCAACGGCTTTGTGAATTATGAATAAATACTCAGTAGACAGCAGATAACACTGAGGCGAGAGTGATGTACCACAGGTAGGGTTTCCCTGTCTGCGGGATCCTGCGATCTCATTGCCGTATTTGTCGACACACCAGCACTGACCGGTGCTGCCATGACACTGAGTGGCCTTAAAATACCCGTCCTCAGAACAGCGTGGCACATACGCCCCTACAAACACACACAAAAACACACAGCTACAAATCATTTCATGCTGGATTCATGGGGAGGAGCTAGCAGCTGCTCACCACATCCACCCACCTATCAGAGTCTTCCTCCGGCTCTGAGAATGAATCCTGTTCATCTCGTTCTGACACGGCATGCCTGAAGAAACACATTTATCAGTTTTCTAATTCAAATTATGCCTAGCTCCCTATTGTGAAATACTCCCCAGTGTCATGTATATGCATGATGTCCCATAACTCACCGTCAGGTTTCTGGAAACAGTAGCACCACTCGTTGTTGGACAGCTTTCCGTCTTTGAAGGAGTCGCAGGAGTTGAACAGAGGCCGCATGCACAGCTCGTATTTGTCAAGGTAAATGGCGCTGAGCTCTGATTGGTCGAGCAGAAGGTCATAGTTCATGTCCAACTTGTTGAACATCCACCCGAGAGAATCTTTACAGATGGGCAAAATGCTGGTGTCGAAACCTACAGGACAGAGAGAGAGAGAAACAGGTTCACTGGTGAACAGAATTATTACCATGAATAATGCATGCATGTAAGAAAATAAATACCTATTTAAAAAACAAAACCCTAAATGGAAAAATAGCATAAAAAAAAAAAAAAATTCTGTGTGTGTTCTAAAATCTTATAAATCAACAGATATGTCACAACAAATATATTTAACACAGGGCTGAGTTATGGCTGAAGTAAAATATATTGTATATTCTAATCAAAAAAATATATCACACTAAATAAAAAAAATTAGTTAAGGGTGAAATCAAATATTATTTATTTCAGTAATATTATTATTATTATTTAATTTATTAATTTATTATTTTGCATTTTATTACTCTTAGTAAATATACAACTTCACCTTAAACATTTTCATTTAAACATTTAATTTAATTTTCTTTATTTAAACCATTAAACGTTTCACAATAAACATAATGTTGAGTGCACTACTACCAGCTTCAGAAAAAACCCATTACAGTAGATTTTAAATCTGACACAAGATCTGCAGCTTTTATATTTCTAGTCTACATTTTTTAATGTCAAATTCTGCAGATTTCCAGAGAAGTTGATAGTAACTGGTAAATTGGATTTAACAAGTAAAATAACATGTGAAGTGCTGAATCTAAAATGAGCCTTCCTCAGGCTCTTATGTTTATGTTCAGTTATTTCAAATAGAAATTATTCACTGCCATTAAAGTGAAATTACTGAACCCACACACTGAGAAAAAAATACTCTCAGACAGCACTTAAAGGCTTTTGTATCTGACCTCTTCATATATAGTGTACAGAAAAGCATTAATAAAGCAGTGACTGAGTTTGAACACACTTACGTCCTTGTGCGGTGTCACTCGTGGTGCTCTTCAGGTCTCTGTTGGCGTCCGTGTGCAAAACCCCAAACCAGTCTTTGAGTCTGGATGCTAAACTTTTCAAATCAGCATCGCTGCAGCCTACAGAAACACACAAACACACGCTGACACGAGCACGCCTGTGTGCCCATGATATATTTATCTGTGCAGGAGACACAGACACACACACTGAGGAGCTCTGATTACATTTAGCTCTCCAAACAATACTCACTTCTATTTACAAAACTTATTTACAAAGAAACAATGACAGCCCCTGAACAGAGACTCTACAGACACAGGTCAGAGATCAGAAGAACATTTAGTTTCTATAAAAGCTTCTTATTCACGGCTCTGGAAACTTTTATATATATTTTTCTCTTAAAAAAAATCACCTACAATAAATTTGCAAATGAGTTATTTGTCATCTAATTAGAGTCTAGAGTTATAAACTGAATGTAGAGAAGCTGAAATCATATTGAAGAAATAACTGATATATGAAATCTTGACTCTTTTGTTATTAAAGTGTGTGTGATTGACAGCAGGGGAACCTCAGCTTTATTCAGCTCGTAATTGTTTTTAGTGATGGTTTAAGGTAATTTCAGCTCTTACAGCCACTAGTCTGTGATTTTATTGCAGTCTCAATCGGAAATGTCAGTGATTTTCTTCCAAAAGCCCAGGAGAATATTCCAGACCGAACGCGCTAGAGTTTCTGACAAACACCGAGGTCGTGTGTTAAATTAATTCTCATCTGAATCAACATGTCTAAATTCACGAGGAGGAATTGCAGAGCGCCGTAGGGCGGCTGTTTGACACTTTCACTGTAATGAGAATGTGAGTTTTTGCCGTAATGGGGGCTTGTTTCAGAGAGTTGCTCCAAATGAACTACATGAATACATTTATATTGGCTTCCACGATGTGATTTGCCATGCTGGAATAAGGTCACGTGACTCCTTGTGTATTATTTGACATTTGAATGTTTTACCACAAAGAGAAGAATTCAGAACTAATCCATCAAAAATCTGGAAAATTAACACTAACATCCTGTCTACTCAGGAAGTACCTCACAGAGCTGGGCGTTTCTGACGTTTTAGTCATATATTATATATATTGCAATATTTTTCATTTAGTTTTACCAGATGAAAAACAAATTACAAAATGATACCAAATATTTGTTTTTACATAAACTTAATTCAAATGGATAATATAATTTAACTGATTTTACAGCTAGAAATAAAAGATCATTAGTAAGACAGAAACATCACAAACAGCAAGGATTTTTATATATACAGTGGGTACAGAAAGTATTCAGA
>JAUYWG010000048.1:4340331-4407961 GCA_034779775.1 Enteromius afrohamiltoni
ATAAATTATATATATATATATATATATATATATATATATATATATATATATATACACACACACAAATGCATTTATTTCAGGGCATCTGTCAGAACTGAAGCAACAGCTCTACTAACTGAAAAGGAAGTGATTACATTTTGAATGCAAAGTCTTGTTTTGTTGGTCTATACTCAGTCTTATAGCACTGTAAAACACACACACACACACACACACACTCATATTCTCCTCTATATAATCCTGTATGTCTCTATATCTGAGAGTGTTGGATTATTTTGGTAGTTGTGTGAATCACACCTTTGAGCAGGAACCAGATAACACTGCTGTGTAATTCCTCTATTCTGCTGATATATCTGTGCTATGATACATCGTATCATATCTGTGTTTGTGTGTGTCTGTATTGCAATCATAACTCTGGTTTACACTATTCATAAGGCAGTAGAAACACACAGTGCCAGTGGGGAGGATTATGGAGATTATCTTTAGCTTGTGTGTGTGTGTGTGGCCAGTAAACATGCTGGACCGGGAAAACATTAATAAAGTGTTGATTTTCTTTTCAGAAATAGCTGAAGATTAACTAACTGACTGAAATTCTTTGCAACTGTTGAAACACAGATTGCAGTAAATCTATGAAACAGCTGAGAAGAAAACCAGAGAGTGTGTAAATTAAGTCACTACTAACTAGTTTGATAATAACCCCCTCATAGATTGGAAAATCGGTACAAAACAAAACAAAAACATAACAAAACAAACAAAAAAATAAACAAATAAAATAAAATAAAATAAAATAAAATAAAATAAAATAAAATAAAATAAAATAAAATAAAATAAAAAATAAAATAAAATATTAAATAAAATAAAATAAAATAAAATAAAATAAAATAATAAACTAAAATAAAAGCTTGCCCACAATCCCACATAGGCACATGCTTCCCTATACACCAACATAGCTATGAAACATAAAGAAGACAGCAATAAAACAGCTTTCTGATGTGCGTAACACTGATTTTTCTTTATTTTTACAGTACACTTCACCTCTGCGGACGAGTGTGTTTGACTGCAGTCACATGACAAAGACTTTCATGAAGGAGGAAGAAGAGCAGTAAAGGCTTTGATGGTGCAGTAAAGCACCATGGAGTGCTGTAAAACAGCTTTTGTTACCGTAGCGACTGATGTGTGTTGTGTACGCACTCTTACGAGCCTGTAATGTAATTAACCTACACAGAGATAAACCCTAATGAAACAACACATGCTGCAGCTTAACCAGAGACAGACCCACAGCCCTGCTGTCAGCGCCTGCCAAAACCTCCCAACAATAGGCCGTGCAGTCACGGAGAAGACCTCAGTGAAATCATCTTCTTATACAGAACAAGCGCATGTTTAACTGTAGTATAAAAGTGGAAGTCTGCAGGAGTCAAACTGAAGTGTTTAAAGTGCAATAATTCAGCAGAATTGTGTTGTTATAGTTTTGTGACAGAAACATGTCACTTCTATTTCCATGAACATCAGCGCAAAGCTGCAAACGGGAAATTGGCGAGTGTCAGGAGGGAAATGGTTTTTCAGAATAAGCCACCTGACTGATAGAAAGCGATAACACACACACACACACACACACACACACACTCACTCAACGCTGTCCTTGTTCCTCAGATAAACAGCCAGATCTGAGAGCAGAGAAGAAAAAAAGACTCATCTAGAAATAGAAGTGTGCTGTGTCTGTGTGGCTAGAAACATATTCTGCACATTTATGAAAACATGTGATCTGTCTTTTTCTGTGGCTAGGCTGTATTTCTGATCAAATACTGTCATGATGAACCAATGGTTTATTAAACTAAATGTACAATGAAAGAAAGGTAACAATACAATAACAACTAGTTATTTGACTGAATCTCAATGCAGGGTGTGTGCAGGAACACATCTGAATCTACTGGCCAGTCATTTATATCTGTGCACTTGTGTAAAGGATGTTTCTTTATTTCTTTGATTGTTTTATATAGATAATATTATCTATCTATCTATCTATCTGGCCATACAAAATGCAAAAAATACAAAAAGGTTTTAGAATTTTGATGGACAATTGGGTTTGAACAATGGGAGTCAAAAAGGTTGAGAACCGAGTCTAAACAAGACAACACATGTATTAACTATTTGACCACCGCTTTGATACACATGTGTGCTGATGGAGATGATATTAATAGTCAAAACTTAACTCATGAATATTAATGAGTGGAGGTTCTCTTTAGGCTGCTGCTGTTACAGTTTTTCTCAGTCGCTTTGGTGCATTTCTCACAACAGTATTTAAATTTGCACAACAGTTAATGCATTTCTCAAAACTATTAGTGCAAACTGCAAAACCTAGTAGATAACCCACAAAAGCGTGTCGCTTGCTCAAAATGGATAGCTCATTGCTCAAAAGCAAGTATTCGTGTCAATGAAAGTGTCAGTGGCGTCAAGATGAAACGTCCTGGCACCATTGTTTATGAACAAGACAGTCAAATGGCTTTGTCATGTTTTCATCATGACAGTTTACTCTGTACGTGTTTGACACATTTTCTGACACTTCCTGAAAACGCTCAAGACAGCACTGTATACTATTTGCACAGCCATTGGAAAACTACAGTAAAGTTGTATATCTTGTATTTCATTTTGGGTTTTTTGTAAATATGTAATTTAGAAGCATACAAATTGTTAGTTGTTTTGTTTGTTATTTTGGCCCGGTCGGCTCCTGAAGACATATTTTCCCCATTTGTATAATTCTGATATTCTATTTTCATTAAAAACATTGTTTATTCATTTATATTCCTGTATCCTCATAATTTCTTTCATGTCGCGCCCGCACCCTAGACGGGGGCGTAACAATTAACTGTGCAAATGTAAGTACTGTTGTGAGAAATGCACCAAAGCGACTGAGAAAAACTGTAAATAGCATGTTTTCTGGACTATAACGTCGGGCTTCGCTCGAGATCACAGGACCGACGCAGAGTGTCTAATTAAATCCCTGCATTAACTAGTTGTTCACTTTAGTTCCACGACGTACTTCAAAGAACCCCGTAAATCAAACTGATCAATTAAAACAGACTATTGTTGAGAGAAACCCCATGTTTAACATTCAACCCTACAATGATCTCGGTATCTATAGCACAATGGGAAAAAAACATGCAGTTGAATGAATGTCTAAGGTCACATGGTCAGATCTTTACTGTTAAACCTGCTGCACACATTCAGGCAGTGGTGCATTGTTACGAAGTAATAATACTTTCTCACAGTACTTGAGTATTTTTTTGGAAGTATCTGTATTCCACTACATTTCCTAATTAACAATTCTGATACATTTCCCCAAAGCATGTTCGTTACTTACTACAAAATATTCAGAAGAACCCGGACTGCAGGAGAGCAGGTTTGATGAATCAGTAGTCTGGCGTTTGCAAGACACTCCTGAAACCACCTTTGCTCAAGTAAACAAATGTGTGCCGTGCACAACCACGGATGCTTTTTATTGGATTTATTTTCACTCAAGTCAAGTGTGAGGTGTGTGATACAACATCATAAGTGTTGTTGTAATTATCTGACATTTTCAACTAGACTGAACTAGAGCACATGCACATTGATTTATAAGTCCTGTATTCATCTATATCACGCAAAGAGAGAGCACAATTAGTCTTTCAGGTACTTTATTAGGCCTTCTGTGGTCTGATTGATAGTTCTGATTGAAGGTCTTTTAGTTTAATTGCACAAGCGTCCACCTTCAGCTCGTGAGTAGAGTCTTTCTGCTGTCAAATCTTCACAGATTTTTATCAAGCAAAGCTACAGTGTTACACTGAAGACCTGGAGATGTTTCCAGCCCTCTGTTTGATAGACAGGTGAGGTTTGGTGCTGTTGCAGTAATTAAAGGCCGCTGTCGCCAGGCTGTGATTGTTCCCGTACACTGTGAATGATAACTGCTGACGCTCATGCGGGACAGTTAAAGATAAACGCAAGCAGCATTCACTATTCACACTCTCTGCTCCGGACAAGATGATGAACGCGTTTAATTCAGACAGACGTAGATATTAGCAATTCCTCCCAAAACCATCTCTCAGAGCGATTAACGGCACGACATGCGAGATTACACACAAAATGCTTCTCTCCGTCTGCTGGGTCAGCGTTAACGACATCAGATCAACTGTTTGATGTCACATATAGAGCGGGAGATATAGATTATAACATTTAATTAAAAGCATAGATCACATATTCATGAAAACTGTCATCGTTCTCTCACCAGTGTGCATTCTTACAATGACAGTGGATGCTGACCACAGCTGTTAAGGCCAAAAATCTTTATAAAAGTATGATTACAATAATTCATATCACTCTGTGTGAGTAACAGATTCAAATTGTAATCATTACACTTAAAACTCAACCCTAAAATAAATGAATAATACAATAAATGAATGAATTAATGAAGTGGTAGGATTTAAACATTTTTTTTACTCAGAAATGGCTAGTAAATTTCACAAATAATTATAAAGAAGCAACAAGTAAAACTGAATTCAATATGAAATTGTGAAGTAGGAAGACGACAAAAATTCTTTCTTGTAAAATGTACCCCAAGTAAAGTTTGAAATGTCATTGTATTGAATTTTAACAGGCAGAGAAAGTGTGTGTGTGTTAGGGTTGGTTTGCTACTCCGTGTTTATCGCTGTGTTTTGATCTGTTTGTTACCGACCTCGCCTGTTTTTCGACTACCGTCTCTGTTTTGCCCTCTGGATTGTATTTGTTGTTACCGACCCTCGCCTGGACTTTGACTACTCTTTTGCTCCGCCTCTGCCATTGATGTTAAGCGGTGATGACCCTTATTGTCTGTCTACGCTCTGTGTGTAAATAAATAAATCCGAATGCTTCCTCGCCTCCTCCCTCGTGACAGACATGTTAAATCTAAAAATATTTAAAACAGCTAGTTCATATATTTGGATACAGCAGTCATACATCGTTATTATAGGACCGCGCGTCCTACAAGTTTGCTGCATTCTTGCAAAAGTTATCAGTTTAAAAATCAGACTAGGTGAAAATCAAAAGTAGATTTATTTTAAAGACCAACAGTTTTGCACTAAATATTGGACTTGATGAAAGTATTTTCAGATAGCCAATATTTATATTTTTGAAGTAAAGTTAAATTAAACGGATAGCTACAGAAGTCACAGCGCTCTTGACCGCAATAATGTTTTTTAGTTAATGTGCTGTAAAAGAAGTTTAAAAGATGTCTCTTTTAGCACTAATCGATAATGGTAGCCCAATAATAATAGGCTGCTTAATAATACTACTACTAATAATAATTTTATACATTAATAGGAGAATGAGCCCAATATCGTCTTGACTATCGACAAAGACATCTGGTCTCGTCAATATCTCTGACTATCATCGATACATGATACTATCGTCTATCGGCAAAACCCTATTGTGTGTGTTTTAGTTTTGTTTATTTTGAGCAAAAAAACTTATTTGACAAACGTACTCCAATGTTTTTGGATTTGCAATTTTGAAACATAATTTTTTACAGTGTATTTGTTAAAAACATCTCATAGATCTCAAATTGTGTCTGATAAGATCATAATATAATATTTTGTTCTAAATACAAAAATGAAAATAAATAAATAATAATTAAACAAAACATGTTTTTTCTTCTAGTTAATTTCTTATTTTTATTAGGTTAACTTGATATACTACAACAACAAAAACTAAAACTGAAATAAAAATTACAAGTTAAATTAAAAAATAAGAAATGTATAATAACCTAATACTAAAATTATCCTGCCATTATATTTCTGTTTTTCCACTTAACAAAAGTTACTTGCTGGGTATTTATTTGTAATTAATTGTGCAATTTACTACCAATTTCTGATTATAAGATGTTTTTTTAGTATATGACATTTTTATGGAGTGTTTTGTTGTTTTTGGAGCTCCACAACATTCTTCTCCATTCACTTTGACTGTAAGAAAGAAAGCAGCTCGATATTTAGCAAAAAGTGGTTCAAAAATCAAAGAATCATACAGTTTTGAAACAACACGATGATGTTTCTCTAAACAAATTTTGCACTCAAGTGTGCACTCAAAACACATTTATTTTAATCCACACACACACTGTAATCTAATATGACCATTTAATATCATTATGCATTTAAATTAGATCCCAGCTGCTGAACAGAGTTTGCTCGGCTGTGGCAGTGAATCATTTTTATTAATAAGAGCTTTCAGATAACTAATGTGTGTGTTAAAGTTCAGTATTAAAAGAGTTTTAAATGCATGCTGAGACTTCTGTCTCTAAAGAGCTAAACGAGCATGATTTAGTCTTGTTTAATGAGGAAAGAACAGGCCAACAGATCACAGACTAAACATTTGCATGGACTCTTTAAAACTTATAATTAGAGATCTCTGCCACGCAGCCCTAAAGAGTTCACATGTTCATCATTTATGTCCTTCATGCTCTGAGAAGATCAACACTAAATTTGAAAAAATGCAAATCAAACTTTTTTCCATCTAAAACTAAAAATGCATTTACACAAATCTGCTTGACTATCTTTATGCAACAAAAACACGAGATGTGTTCTGTTCACACTGTTCTGCACCAGGCAATGAAACCATATGGTAACCAGAGAAGATCAAAATTATGAGTCATGCACATGATTGTATTCTTCTGATTTGCATATGCACATTTTTGACGTCAGTGGAATAAGCTGATCACGACCAAGTTTGGATGTTTTGCACTAAACAAAACTGAGATTTGAGAAACTTGTCGGTGGATTACAGTGTAGTTTAATACCAATGATATACTTTACTTTGTGTTAATATTTGAAGTTCAGTTAAATTTGTGATAAAGCTTTAGTATTTTTACAGCTTTATCTTTTTGTTAATATCATCATTTTAAACAAGTAAATCATTTTTACAGTTTTATTTGATTCTTATTTATTTTTCATACCTGAACTTCCACTAAATAAAACGGAGATATTTTAACGTCAAATGCATGAATGAATAAACAACCCACCACCCTTGGAAACTATTGCTAAAATAAAATGCTTTTTATATGAACATATGTTTATATATATATATGTGTGTATAGTTTTAACATGTTGTTGTACTCTCATGAATGTGGATCAAAAACTGACACAGAGGAGCAGAAATTGTTGAATTATTTTGTTTTCTGTGCACACAAAAAGCAGCTTCATAAAATAACATGAATAACCGGTTTATCATGGACTATTTCGACAATGTCTTTATTTCCTTTCTGGGCCTCGAACATGTCAGTTGCGCTGCTGTTTATACAGGCTGAGAAAACCCTCATATTTCCACCAAAAATATCTTCAGGGTGAGCAATAATTGCCAGAATTTTCAACTTTCAATTTTCTGATCATATGGCTTCAGAAGGTTGGAGTAGTGCATGAGTCATACAGACTGTTTTTATGGTTCTTTCAGTCTTTTCTGACAGTGTCTAGCCAGTGTTCCCTTTCATTGTATAAACACAGTCAGTGAGTCTCTGGGCTCTTGTTGGCTGATGGTCAGACTCACCCAGCAGACAACTCCAATAAAAGTGTCTATTGTTGCAAAGAAATTGAAAGACGACAGAACCTACGGCCAGGGTCACATCTTTTTGTTCCTGGACTGTTGTCAGGGTAACAGGTGCAAAACTCAGGTGTGGCAGCACAGGAGGATGATCTCAAGGGTCGAAAGGGCATCTAGAGTTAAAGTCCTGCTGCTATGCATCTGATTTCAATTATGACCCATATGGTGTAATGAACACACACACACACACACACACACACAGTATGATGGCGAGTGAAATGTGTCATCACTACAATCTCACTTGACTATGTTAATTTGCCAGATAACAATAATTTGGGTATTTTCTCCAGGGATCTGAATATCCTACTGTAATTAAAGACAAAGTCTTTCTTTCTTGCTCAGTTCCAAAGGGGACAATGTTTTATTCATGAACAGACAAATTTAGAGTCTAACTTTATTTTATAGTTTTGAGGTAAAATTCATGAAGAATTTAGAAAATAACTAATACTAACTAACTACTAATAAAATGTTATTTTAAACTTTCTTTTTTAGGTAGTAATAATTTTTTTTTTATGTTTACATTTTTTTTGTGGACCACTACAAAATGAAAGCACTGCTTCATTTTTGTTAAACTTATTAAACGTGTCAAAATAAATTGTGGTTAAATTGATATTGGTAGATTTAAGTTAATTAATTTAAATGATTTACATTTTTTAAAAATAGTTATTATTAATAATATTAATAAATTAAACCAGTAAAACAGAATTCAGAAGCGTTTAAACTGGAAAAAAAGAAGAAAAATTCAGAATGCAGAAGAAATGGTTAAGAAATTATTAAGTATTAGTACTTTTTTAAAGGCTCCTGTTTTGCTGACATTAAAATCCTTACTTTTCTCGTGTGTGCACTTTGGTAATCAGATAACATTACTTGCATATGGATTACTGATGTAAGTTTTACACTACATTTTAATGTAGCACTCTCATCTTGGCCTTCAGCACCAGACGTTCAGCAAGGTTCTCCAACAGACAGATGGCAGAGTTAATTTGCTCTTATCGGAGGGCTTTGACATACAGCTGCAGAGATTTAATTCCTGATGGAGGTCCGTCATTCTGGCATGTTTGCGTTTCTCTGCCTGGAGCTCTGCTTAATTAAAATGAAACTGGGAATCTGGTTAAAAGAATTAATCTCTTTAACCGAGCAGTTTCGGTAAATGCAAATCAAGCTTGTGAGCGTGTGTGTGTGTGCGCATCCAGGGTAGGAGCATATGTTGAGTGGGTGTTGTCAATGATTCAAAAAATCGTCCTCTTTCTCTTTCGGTGTTTCTGGAGGCTCAGGATCTCATCCAGACCGTGAGCAGGAGGAGCAGGAGCAGCAGGAGCCTGTGAACATGCAGAGGACGATACGCTCGTGCTGCTCACGGCTGGTGGGTGGCCAGCAGATGAACAAGAATGGTTCAGAGAGCGATGAACTTGAGAAAAACTCAGATCTTCAGTGATTCATCTCCTGCCAGAGTAAAGGATTATTGGTGTTTCACGATGGAACACAGATCAGCAGGTTGGAAAATACAAGTGGATCAAACCGAGAAGCTCGATCACAAACAAACTCAAATAACGCCTGAATTAAAACAGCTCCGAATGTCATTTCTGCACTTCAGAAAACAATTAGATTTTCACAAGCTCAAAAACCCAAGCAGTCTCCCAAAGCTCTCCTTCCTATTCCTTACATTTCAATTAGTTATGCGCAATCAGTACAATATTATGATGTTTGCCAGACAAACAGTACGTGTTCCTGAGATGCAGCTATCAAACAACACACACTACACAAACTACAAAGTCTCAATATTTAATCAGCGGAACAATTGACATCAAGGTAGATAGACATACAGCCCTCGTAATTTATTCATTTATTCCTTTCCAAATTGGATATATGAAGGAAGTGGCTGGAATTCATTAATTTGTTGATAATTCAGTTGATAACCTGAATATAATAAAATAAATGTGGTTCACAATAAAACACACACACGTTGGTTTTTGTGATTTATGGGGACTCTCCATTTTTATACCGTACAAACTGTATATGATATTGTCCTACACCTACCCTACGCCTAAACCTACCCCTTACAGGAAACTGTGTGCATTGTTAGATTTTCAAAAAAACACAATTTAGTATGTTTTTTAAGCCTTTTGAACTAAGGGGACACTGAAAGTGTCCTCATAAAACACCTACATGTCATACCCATGTCATTATACAAATAAACTCATAAACCGCATAAACCCGCACACACACACACACATAAATCTAAACTTAGTTATCGCTTAGTTCCCTTTTTAATCAGTCATTTGACGTTATGGCAACTGACGTTAGGGGTCTTACTCGGGAGCGTCAATCACCTCTGAGCTTTGCATGTCTTGCCACTTACTAAACATACTGTTGTAAAAAATGTCGATAGGCATCCACTCATTCAGATTTTTGCTTCGGAGCCGATCCCTTTGTAAATGCTGCTTCTCTTAAGAAAGAAGAAAATAAGATTTACCTGTTTGAGCCATATTCATGCTGAGACGGCATTCATGGATGTCCGCATTGTGTTTGCATGTCCATGGCTACACTAAGGTCATGGCCCTCATTAATAATGAGGGTTCCCACGGGTTTTACCACGCCCAGTTCGTCGAGTCGTAAAGACTCCACAGCTGTGTTGGTTAGAGACAAGGGAGAACTGCAACTCACCAGCTTTCTTTGCAACTCACCAGCCATCTCCTCCTCTGCAGTCAAACACAAATCAAATCACTGTGTGTCATTCGTGTTCTGAGAAAGCTCAGTCGTGAATCTGATGTGCTTCCACAAAAGCTTAACCTCCATGGAGTATGGGGACTCTATGCACAGATGGTTCAGCTCATCTGGACTTGGTTCAGGGAAGCCCAGGTGGACCTGTTCACTTTGCGAGAGTCCTACCAGTGCTGGGAGTTCTATTCCCTGACCAAGGCAAAGGTGCGCTGGCACACAGCTGGACCTAGAGTTTACCCAAGTACGGCTTTGCCTCAGTGAGCAGGTCCTGTAGGTTATGCCATTTTGGGCCACCTGGACCTGGTATGCTGACCTCATGCTACTCACAATAGACCCTTCCTGGAGGATTCCCCTAAGGAGGAACCTTCTTTCTCAGGGGATGGACATGATCTGGCCCCTGTGAGCCGGACCTGTGGAACCTGGACGTCTGGCTTCTGGACAGAATGTGGTCAAGCTAGGGCCCACTTCCAAGGCAGTCCTATGCTTTGAAGTAGGGTCTATTCATTAAGTGGTGTTTTTCTCACTGAGACCCTTCATTCGAGATGCTCGAATGGTGTCTTGCTTTCCTTCATGCAGCAAAAGCTAAAGCAGAGGCTGTCCCTCTCCACTTTAAAGGTGTATGTCGCTGCTATTGCAGCTCACTATTATGCAGTGGATGGTTCACTCCTGGCAAAGCATCTCCCACTTTGAGACGCTTGACTCAGTTGAGCTAAAACATCTGCATCTCAAGACTTTACTCCTGATCACACTCACTTCCATCAAGAGGTTGGGGACCTGCAGGCACTATCTGTCAACAATTTGTGTCTTTGGCCCAGCTGATTCCTTATTTTACCTTTAAACCCTGGCCTGGTTATGTGCCCAAGGTTCCCATCAATCCCTCTCAGGGTCAGGTGGTGAGGAGGAGGTGGACCAAGCACATTTATGTTTAAAGCAATCGGTGCTTCAGATGCTCCGAGCAGATCTTTGTCTGCCTTGTAGGACAGCAGAAGGGGGTCTCTAAGCAGAGGTTGTCTCGTTGGTTGGGGGATGCCATCATCTTGGTGTAGCAATCCCAAGGTGAATCATGCCCACTGAGAGAGAGGGCTCATTCCATATACACAGAGTATTGCATCCTCCTGGGCATTGGAGCACAATTTCTCCAATATGACTTTTTTGCACAAAATCTATCTATATTGTCGCACAGATTTATGTATAAAGTTTGATTTATAAGAATATCTCTATTTGCATACATACAGTATACTACTACAGTATATATAAAAAATAAACTGAATGTAACTATATCATTGTATAAGACATGAAAATATTAAGAGACATTAGGATTTTCTGTAAAGCTGTGTTAACTGTGTAATGTAAAAACCACTATATAAATAAAACCTCTGCAGGCCACATGCATTATTGGAGGTTTAATCTCAGAAAAGTCTGATTAATTAATTGGCTTGCAGTCAACGACCAAAAAAGAGAGAATAAAACAGCAGCTCTTACTTCACTTATCGTCCTTCCTCTATCGTTACGAGCCAAACTAACAGAGGGAAATGCTGATAACGAAGATCATTAATTAATTAGCTGCGTTTTCCTTTTGTCCCATTTCAGTTTCCCCGTGTTGTACTTTGAGCCTCTTTTACTTCTTTTAATCAAAGTCTACAGTGTTCCTCCGGGCCGCCGCTAACAGTGTGTGCGGGACTTCATGAGGAACAGAAGAGCACAGTTTTCTGATGATTCATAAAGACTGGCAACAATGCAAATTCAGGTTTTTCCTTTCCTTCAGGAATTGCATGTGTGTGTGTGTGTGTTGGCCACATTGAATTATGGGTAATCAGAGTATAAAGTAGGACGTCTGAATGCAGAACACCTCCGTTAGACAGAAGAGTCACCTTCAACACACAAATGTAAACGATCAATGCAAATGTGCAGGATCTCAGGTGGTCTGCTCCACAAAAACTGCTGAAAGTACCGAGATCTATAAGTTAAACTTGGCACTGATTTCAAAATGTCTTTTTAACAGTGTTTTCTAAGACAAACATCACTAGTACTAGTTTTAAACTTAGCTTTGTGCTTTAAATCATGTGTCAGTTGTGCAGATCTAATATTTTCACCCAATGGGTCACATAAATACAGTTATTAGAGTAATTAAATTCAGTCTATCTACTTCAAAAGTGTCAGATTCAGCTGACCTTTCTTCACGATCCGCTCGCTGCCTGCCCCATAAATCGGCTGTGAAAAAAACGCGTCTCTATGGTCAGCCTAGGGTCTGAGATATGCCACAAAAAACAATCGGTGCAACCAACCTTTCCAGAAAAACAAACAGTGTTCAACCAATCACCGTCAGGGGGTTGGTGTTGTGGAATTTCGCTCTGTCTCCCGCACATCCCTGCACCAGTACGAAAGTCCACAACACCAACCCTCTGACGGTGATTGGTTGAACACGGTTTGTTTTTCTGTGGAAAGGTTGGTAGCACCAGTTGTTTTTTTGGCGTAAACCCGACGTACAGCAATGATGTCGCGTGCGCCCAATTTATAGGAGTCATCACAGATACAATGAAAACAAAAAAGACGTCTGTGCAAATTGCAAACAGTGCGTACATGGCATTCCTGATCGACGGAGACACAGATATCGTCATTGTGTACGGTCATATCTTGCTGAGAGGAAGACCGGTGAAAATAATTACTTATTGGACACATTGAGGTCGAGCATGCTCATGCCCAAGGTAAGCCATGTCATGTCACGGAGCCTATGTCAATAATATGCCTACCGTCTCGTTACTGCATTAACCATAATATTCTTATACTTAAAAATGGAAAAAATAATAAATAAATAAATAAATAAATAGACTGCATTATAAACTCTTGATCTGGGTAGTAAATGGTAAGTAAGTAAGTTACCTTTCTTGTAGAATTGTGCTTCAAATAAAGAACTTTATATTGACCATATTGTTAGTTAATCATTTACAAGTCAATATTGCCTCATCAAAATTCCCAAATAATTTTACAAAGTTATTATTAATGAACATATAATATTAAATAAAATATTATTTCAGTCCTTCTACTTTTACACTAAATTCCTTTTGTTATGTCCAATTATTTGTATACTTTACTAGTAATGAGTAAAAAACAGTTTTAAATCCTACATTATTATTATTGCTGTTATTTTAATATTTTATTTTTCATTATGTAACTTTTCTGGAAAACAGGATGATATCCATCGAAATAAAACAAATTGACAAAAGCTCTTAAAGAATTATTGTGCATTTCATAGAAATATTATACTATGGTAACATGCACTGTAAAAGATGGTTTTTAAACAAAGGTTATTGCAGTGCATTTTATAAGAAAATACAATTTCTGTTTCAATTATTTGAAAAACACGATTACAAAACATTCTCGGAATTCTGGCCACGGTTGCACAACCCTGCTGAGTGTGTGTGTGTGTGTGAGACGTCGCCAATCAGGATCTGTCACCTGTCTGTTGCCTGGCTGCTAGTTTCTCTCAGCACTCTATTCTGAGTAATGTAAACACAAATTAGTAATAAAAATCTGATCATCCTTCGCAGCGGTGGTTATTTACACCTCATATCATATGTAAACATTTTTGTTATTTATTTTTATATTATTTATTAGGCTGATTTTATTGATGTCAACAAACGTGATCTTATTGTCCTAAAATAAGACATAATATAAGTGTGTGGTGTCACACACATAATCTCTTTCACATATGCCCATGTTTAAGTGAGCAATTAACACTACTGTCATTCAATTAACAACAAATAAGTCTTAAAGCTACAGTAGCATGAGCCAGAGAGAAAAACTCTGACAAACATTAGAAGCACACAAGCTGGAGTTAAATACACATGCAACAAAAACCTGTAAACAAACAGCACTGAATAGCGTATTTATCATCTTCTAATGTGAAGTACAGACAAGAATAATGTTTGGATCACATCAACCTGCCTGAGAGAGCTATTGATATGTCTGACCTTTAAAATGAAGTGTTTATGAGTACGAGAGAGTCAAACACTCCAGTGACATTTATTCTGATGTATTAAAACCGTCATATTAATGCTCGACAGGTGCACCTGAGATTCAGGACGAATTACAGGATTTCCAGAATGTTCTGCAGCGTTGTGAAATACACAGGCGTTCACATCTGTGTTTGAAGCCCTTCATTTTCAAGATTAAGCTCGTAAATGTTTGTTTATTATGGATACAACTTAATGGAATAAATGGAACCGGCACAGAAATTTATATTCACTACCATGTAAAAGTAAGATTTTTATAATCAGAAATATTTTTGAGCAGCAAATCATCATATAAGAAGATTTCTGAAGGATTCATTCAGATTTGACCACAAATATAAATGACATTTTATAATACAGTCATACAGGAAACAGCTATTTGAAATGATATATATTTATTTGAATAATATTTCACAATTTTACTGTTTTTACTGTATTTTTGCAGAAGAGACTTCTAAAAAACATTAGAAAAAAATCTAAAAATTGCAGTTTACTGTATAGTAAGCTCAAAATCCCATAATTTCCCAAATCCATAGGATTTTACAAGTCTAACAGGATTGAAAACTTATTATCATTTAAAACAATCACCCAAAGAACACATGTTTTTCATTCCTGGAGAAACCATGGCTTGGGTTGGGTTAATTGTGAAATTATGATGAAAGGAAACAAACAAATATGTTTTACATCTGTTCTATCCAGCACACAAAGACACATGGTGAGATAAAGATATTCTGCATAACAGAATGACCCAGAAACACACGCACCGACACAGATTTGTGCAGATGTAATTTTCCACAGAAAACCTCATATTGCTGTTTTTCCTCTAAGGCCCAATGAAGAAAGATGAGCGTGTGTGTGTGTTGTATTATATTGCAGTGTAAAGTGTGAAAAACGATTCTTCAAAACATAATGAGTGAGTGTTGTTCACTGTACACACACAGTATTTTCTCTCAGGTGATCCCTCTATTTTTCACTTTTCTCTCCTGCTGTGAGTGAAAATCTCTCTGGTGTTTCTCTTTAGATCATATCTCTCTCCTCTTCTCCATCCGTCCTTTCACCCTAACAAACCCCATCGCCCATCTCCACCCCCTCTGGCTCAATCTGTAATCATCTCCACATCTTTGTCTCTGAATACCAGCATCTCCAGGAGTTTCTGCAGCTCAGCTGGTTGAGATCACAGGTTTGATTCCATGCAAGTCGCTTCAGATAAAAGCCTCCACTAAACACAAAACACATTTAAAACTCGCCCATTGAATCTGACCACCCAACTACTCTCCAGCCTGCTTTTTATTTTTCCCTTACTGGTTAAATTGAATTGTAATCATCAAAAAGTATGTCTAATAAATTAAAATAATGAAATAATAGACATTAATAAAAACATAATAGATAGAACATGTTATTTTTAATTTAATTTAGAATTTAGAATTAATTAAAATAATGAAACAGACACAATTTAACAACAACTGAAAAAAAAAAAAAAATTAATGTGCCTTAAGAAATCAGTTTTTCTGCATTCTGTACTTTTCATTCAATTTGAGTTATAAAAAGCATGTCTAATTAATTACATTTGTTACATTTGCCAACAATTAATTAAACAAACGTTTTAACAAAATAAATATTTTGGGTCAATGAAATACATTAATTTTTGCTTATAAATCCTGCATTTTCCATTTTATTATTTTTTTTTAATTCCATTTTAATAGTTTAATTATATTTCAGTAATCAAAAAGCATTTCCTATCAATTGAACTGATTAATGTTTACATTTAATAACAGATTATTTTTCTGAAATAGCAGTGCCCTGTGAAATTTGCAACAAATTCTCAGAAATTCAGTTTTGTCTGCTTAATTTTACTGACTTATGTTTTAACAACAATATATTATCAAAAATAGTGGAGATCAAAAGAAAGCATACATTGCTGTAACTGTATTTCTATACAATATTCACATACACCAGTCCACATCACAGTCTGACTAAGTGCACAGACCTACTGATCATTTATTCATCCATCCTTCTGTGTAATACAGTGAATTGTCATGAAACTCTATTCTATCCACGTATTCCGAAATGTTATGCCCTCTGTCACCCGTCTTTCTAAACTATGTTGTAGCTCCAGCGAGAATCACATGGATGAAAACAGAAGAGCAGATAATGGATGGACGCTGAGAAGAAACACTGAGGAATAAGCGCTTCATCTGAATACGGAACAGAGTCACATAAAAGAGAGCGAGATGAAAGTCAGAGATAAAATGACAAAACAAGATGAACAGGTCAAATAAAGAGAAAGAGAAGAGGCCATGAGACAATAAAGACGAGAGGAAATGAAAGAAAAATGGACTTTCAAACGACACGTTCTCTCTTTCACTGGTAATTGCTTCCTGATGTATGCAGCACTTTTCCAATTAAAGATCATGTCAGTCATTAAAATACAGACATCATAACGCTGCTATCAGACCGAACCCTCATCTGTGCTCACATTTGGCAGCAGAACCCACAGAGAGAGGCCGTGCTGTGTGGGGAAGCCTTTGGGAAATAAGTACAAACAGTCTAGAGGTCATGAATCTGAATTACAGCACAACAAACCCTTAAAATAACAGACTGATGGCATCAAAACACTTCAGGAGGAAAACTTCCCTGCTTAGAGCTGCTCATTCAGCGCTCAGGATTTGTGAGGGAACCAGGGCTGGATAGTATTCACATTCAATCTTGATTCATTTTGAATCCGATTTCCAAGCTCTTGGTTTGATTTTGATCTTGATTCAATATCAATTAATTTGCAAATGTGTCCAAAATGTTCCTTGTCTGTTCGATTACATCATTAATTGACCTTTAGCTCACATCTATGCCATATGTACACGTACAAGTTACTACTACATATATACAAATAAATTTGAATTGAATTGAAAAACTAATTTTTAGAATACTTTTTCATTCTAATTTACTGCTATTTATTTGTAAGTAAGTAACACTGCGCACTGCAAGTAAACTGCAAATCAGGCAAATTTTAAAATGATTTATCCAATTATATATGGTATTATATTTCAATTCTCAATGAAGTTTCATGTAAATATCAACTGTATTGACAGATTTTACAGTTCAGCTTAATTCTAAATTTGCAAGCTTGATTCAGTTTGATTTTGATCTCTATTCAATATTAATTCATTTGGACATATATCAAATACATGTCATTTTCTTCAAGCAAAAATATATCGAAAACTGATTATACAGCTTTTTTACATACAGTAAATAACACTGGGGAAAACAATTAAATGTACAGGGTTTTTTTTATTTTTTTTTTATTAATGCATTTCAATTGCAGTTATGTTTCCTGCAAATATCAAGAATATTGACAAAGATTTCAAAATGAATGTTTTTTCACAAGCTCATGATTCAGTTTGATCCCAATCTCATGTGTACACGTGTCAGGTACAAAAAAGTATTAAAAAAGTGTTTTTTAATCTGATTCATTGCTATAATTATTTAAATATAATTAACACTCAAAACTGATGTAACATTTAAACAGCACATCCAGAAGTTTCTGTATCCTATTTCTATTCTAATTCATTGCTGAAATATAATTATTTATACACATATAACATTTAAATTATTAACAGATTAAGTATAGTTGCATATAGTTATCAAAATGCTGCTCCATGGAGTTATTCTTTATGGACGCTTTTCCAAAGTACATATGATATTACAAGATGTTTTATGTATATTTTTAGCAGTTGGAACAGATTTCAAAGTAAACTCTATTTACAAAGTTGTTCTGTGTTTTTATAAAATTCACAGAATTTGAAAGCAGAGTCTTTGTTTTAAAAAAAAACTAAGCTTATTGTGATGTTTAGTAAACTTTGGGTCATGAATCTGAACTGAAAACAGTATAAATCTTTGCATTTAAGAATCAATATCTTGATTAAAATTATATTTGAATTTGAATTCAATTTGATTACATTTGACAGACTCCAGACTGTGACTAAAATTTGCAAAAAAATCTGAATTTGTGAGTGAAGCTCACCGGTCACTGGTGACTATATATTTACATGTCATGATAGAAAAAGGTGCATGTAATGCCTTCTTTCCAGATTGTTTTGTGCTATGTTTGCATATTAAATTGAGACGATTTAGTGAAGTTTGAAGTTTTAGTGGAAAAGGTGTCCAGAAAAACGAATAGCAGCTTTTACAGCAAACCTGCTGAATGCAACTTAGTTCAAAATAACGCAGACGTGAGAAGTGCAGCGTCTATTTCGTGAGCTTTGTGCTTAGTTACCTTTTAATAAACAAAGTATCAGCTATGATATTATGCCAAATACACTTCTGGCACTCTTTGATGCGCCAGGAGCGATCGCTTCTTAAACATCAAAAGATTAAAAAACATCACTCTTTCAGTGTTTCAAACTGAGAAAAACTTGTAAACATTGCCATGTAATAATACATTTAATAACATAGCATCCATAAGCTCACCAATCAGCTAGAAAAATAACTTTGCCTAACTAACCCCAAGCTACCCCTAATCATGTCTACATGATACAAAAAAAATCAACGCCTCTGATAAAATTGCATTTTACTAAGGAAGAAAAAAAACGACAAGATGTGTGAAAGGCATGGCATTTACAGGATGCATTGAGTAGGGGCCCAAACTACACACATAACATATAGTCTGTGATATTAGCACAGATTCTTTGTCAAGCTGGAATGATCCCAGGACATCTAAAAGTTGAATTAAAATGCTATAAACTTCAAACCGATATGATGATAGTATGGTTATGGTATGATTAAATATGAAAAATAGAAATAGAAAAAAGAATAAATGGACATGTTTATTTTGTGGCAACTAAAAATGTTTGTTTCTTATATAGATTTTTTTTATCTTTATCTCAAATGTTTCGCCTGTAAGAGACCAAAATGTGTCCTTGGTTGATAAAAAATTAATATGAAGTGCAGCTCATTAATCATTAAAAATGAGAGTTCATTCTGATACATATGACTGGGATTCCTGCAAAACTCTGGAGGAGATATGTGTATGATTATGGGTCTTTTTTTCAGGAGAAACATCTGGGACACAAAATACTATCTCTATTTAATCTTGAAGCAAGGTTTTAAATAGATCTTTTTTAATATGTTTCTTTTCCATGAATATAAAAACATCTGAACTTCACAACAAACATCTTTCTTGTGTTTATTCCTGCTGAAAGCTTATCTTCGTGATGTCCAGTGTTGTTCCCGAAACTCTAAATTCACTTTTTTTTACATTCCCCTCAGGAAACACACACACACACAGTATAAAAAACAAAAATTCTTTCTCAAGGCTTTTTCACGTGTCTCTTACGGTTTGTTCAGACAGGCAGCAAAAATGTTTTGGCGTGTCCAACTCAAATGCATATATTTTTCTGTGGTCTAAACAGCAAAAACTTTCACAAAGCCTGTCCAAACCACATGTCACATGTCATTTCATATGCAATAAAAATCTGATCTGATGTGGTCTGAGCGTCTGGTCGGATTTCATTCAGGGTGTAACCTCTCAAAAACTGTTCAGTAATGACTTTATACATGTTTCCTATATTTATTAAACTATGAAGCATCTTCTGTTTAGTGAATTCAGACACTGCACTGTGTATAATACAGTGATGTAAATTCAGCACCAAAATTTGCAGTTCTCTCTCAATAGTTTTCTCTTGTTTCTGCCTTTTGTCAAAATGCCAATCATTTTTAATGGTTTCAGGAGTCCCTTATTTATACTACAGAAATCAAATACAGCAAAAATGGACTTTAAACAAACAGATTTCATCATCTATAATATCCTTACAAACAGGAAATAACTCACCGTTCTTCTCTGTGTGTTGTTTGATGACTTCCTGTCCTGGCAGGCAGGGACACGGACCCTCACACTTCACTGAGATGCTCTTGCTCGAGCTGCAGGCCTGGAACTCAAGTTTACACTGTGGAAGGGCAGAGAGGATTTTGGGTAGCGCATTTGGAGACATTATCGCATTTAACCGTCACAGCCAGAGCGTTGAGCTTTATCACTCGTGAAATGAGTCTGTTTCCTCAGCCAGGAGAAAAATACGAGTTATCAAATTAAGATGCCAGGATCTGAGTTCCTTTGAAGTGAGGCGATTGTGTTTGTCAGATCTGATCACACCGAAACCGTGTAAAATCTGCTGGGTTCTTTGGCTTTTAATTAAACATGATGTCATGATTAGACTATCAAACTATAACACCTAATCAAGTGCAATACTTCATTATTTATCAAAGCAAAATCAATAAAAATTAACAGCAGATTAATATCAATGTTTTCAACATCGACTTTGTCACCACTAATTAAAGCAATAGTTTACCCAAAATTAAAAATGTGTGCTCTCAGGTCAGGTTTGTTCTTTCTTTCTGCAGTGAATGGGTGCCGTCAGAATGAGAGTCCAAAAAAGATTAGGGTTGGGTCGATAGACGATGTCATCGTCCATCGCCGATGCCCGATAGACATCACAATGCTGAGCCGGCATCGCGATCCTCCGCCCCGCTCTCAATCCGCTCTCGCCTGCTCATGCAAACACTGTTATTTTTGTCAGTCGTGGGACGGGGCTTGGTGTTTTAGTTACAACAACTAAACAACAACCCAACCCCCACACACCGCCTATGACGACGATATCATCGTCCATCGCAATGTTTTCATTAGACATGGTACGATGCCAAATTGGTTGACATCGCCCAACCCTAATCAGGATAATCCACAAGTAAATGGCATGAATCCAGTTTATCAGTAAATGTGTTGTGAAGTGAAACGCTGCATGTTTAAAAAAAGGCATCATTAAGATGTGTTCAACTTCAAACTCTTGCTTCTTTAAAAGTCTATGATGCATGATAACACTTCCCCATCCCTTGTTGTCCCCTCATTCTGATGGCACCCATTACCTGCAAAGGATCCATTGGTAAGCAAGAGATGATATGTTGCATTTCTGTTCCAATGAGAGAGGGGAGTTATTGCTTTACTGCTGTTTTTGTTGTACTGCAAATAATTCCTTAATGACGGCGAATAAAGCAAAATAAATAAATCTGTGACATGGCTGTGGTGCTCTACTTTTTTATTTACTCATCATCCTGACGAGCATTTCAATAACCTTTAAAATCTCAACAATAGACTCACCTGAGCAACACACAGCATTCAAGCAGCGTCTGTGTGCATATCAATGAGCAATAATCCGCCAGTATCAGACTTACTTATCTTATTTCACTGAAAGGGCTTTTGTTCAGTGAAGAGTCTGTTCAGCGCTTCAGATCAACACATTCAGAGAAATAAACGAATCACATTTGTCAAGAAAAATTCTAGAGATCAACGTTTTCTGACATGCTCTGTTTATTATACATTCAAAAAACACGCTTTTACAACCTACTTTATTTAGTAATGTGACCTGAATGTGTCTTCATCTATCCAGATACCATAGATATAGTTATAGTTAATAATATACTGTACTAGAAAACCAGATACAGTATAAAACAAGTCTGTATCGGGGTAATTATACATGTTCAAGGGGTTTATGTTATTTTGTATACTAGTAGTTTTAGCTTTAATATTCAAATCTTATGAAATTTACTAATTGTCTAAAAACGATCGGTCATTGTTTTTTTTTTCTCTATATACTTCTGTTCAGTGTTATAGGGCCTTATTTATCAATATAACGTAGAATATGCATGCGCACAAATCCCGTGTGATTCCAATCTTATCGTATGAATGATCGCACACTCGACAATCATTATTTGAATATCACCCCTTAAAGTTTACGACATGGGGAAACGAGAGCGGCCAAAAAGAGGAAGTGATCTCATGAAAGAGAAATGTATTTTTCCTCAAAACCCCCAGTTAACCTTGTAATAGCAAACACCTATGCTGTAACATTCCTTTATGTAGTTGATATGTATTATTAAAATATACAATCTACAACTTAACGGATTATTCAGAACAGAACCAAAATAAAAAAATGAAAAGTTATACAATTTTATATTAAACTATAAAACAAAAACAAACATAAGCCCATTGCCATGTATAATAACCAATAAAAAATAACAAAATAAGACATTCAAATCCTAACGATCCACTAATTTTCTTGTCGTACATTCGTTTAGTAAATGAGGCCCATTGATAGTCTAGTTCCAGTTTGTTTTAATGGTGCATAAAGATTTAATTTTGGTTTTGTCTTATGCAAATCACCTATATTTGTCTGAATGCAATTGGACCAGGGATGTTTATGTTAATGATAATCAGTCTAAATATAGTGTTACTGATTCTACAGCTGAAAATATCAGTCCAGCCGTTCGCATATCTAACCAGTCCATGCGCTGTTCATTTCTCCACACTGTCTGTTCTCTCACTCCATTCCTCACATCTGATTTCATTCTAGCTGAAGGGAAGGAAATGGTGTGGGCGGGGTTAAAGTGGCGCGGTCACAGATGGGAGGCACAGGTTGTGCTGGAGGTTCAGGTTTTTCTCTCTGTTCTCAAGCCGGAGGGGGGGATTGTGCAGGACTCAAGAATCCAATATCAACAGCGGACACAGTTCATCCACCTAACCATCCATCACCAAACACTGCATCATTTACACCGGCAGAGAGAGAGCTGTGCACTGATATTGGAATTTAAAGGTGACTCTCTCCTCGCTGGGACACAATGATCCTTCACCAGATAGTGTTCAGGTTAAATTCCTCTGATCAGATTACATCATATCTCGCCTGAACCTCAACACACTTTACATTTAATCAAACACAGAAATGACTCGCGATTAGTTACTGTGATACTGTTTTGATAATGAAACCTTTTTAGGTTTTTGAGATTTCATCTTATATGAGATTTTTTTGGTATTTTTGATTTGATTCTCTGGTTTCAGGAAGTAACACAGTACTGAATCTGCATTACTAAAGGTTACCAATGACATTTTACTCTTCTTGATGTAAGTGCAGCATTTGACAGATTTGGTAGATCGTGATATCCTTTTATTAAAACTCAATCATGTAGCTGGGTTTCAGGGGTCTGTGCTTGGGTGGTTTGCCTCTTACCTCAAGGGGACAACTTTTTCTGCTAATGTAGGGCACTGTTTCTCAGCTTCAATCTCTTATGATGTACCACAGAGTTCCATTGTAGGTCCTCTTCTTTTTGCATTATATATGTTTCCTCTACGTCTACTATTCAGAGACACAACTTATACTATAATTTACATGCTGACGGTGCTTTGCTTTATCTTCTTGTTAAAGGTAACAGCTTCTCTGTGTGAAGTTTGTTTGTTTGTCTGCATGACATCAAATGTTGGATGAATGTGATCATCTATGGCCCATTAGTTTTGACCTCTGACATTGTCAGTCCCCTTGGTCTCTTTTCCTCTAATGTATGAGACTGTGCTATTTTTGATTCCACTGCATAGTTTAGCTCTAACCCTAATCAAACACACCCGAGAAAGCTAAAACATGTCTTTAGGATTACTAGAAAAACACAGTGGATCTCATGACTATCTTTGATCTAGTCACTCTCAGTTCCTCATCTTTTATTTTAAAGCTAAAGGTAGCCAGGCTTCATTGGTGGCTGCATATCTCTATATTCACATCCTACTGTAAAAAAGACGTATTTGTATTGTTTGTGCTTAATGTCTCACCTTTGAGGAGTAAGTGTGTCCGTCGGAGCCACACACCAAGCTGGAGTGAACTACAGGACATGGCCTACATTTCCCATGATTCACAGCTCCCATCCAATGCTTATGTGGGGGATTTCCTTTCCTGGGTTTAATGCTACAAAGAGAAAGAGAGAAACGTTCTGGATGAACTTGTTATTAAGCACCTGATTGTGTATCCTACAGCTTTATCTATTGTGTATTATAAAAATACAGCAATTAAATGCCTTTTAGATTATATTTGACACATCATCTGATTCAATAAGTGGCTACATTCATCTTGTGCAGCATGATAACTGATCGGATTACCCTGCAAAACTAACCTGCCGTCCTGTATTCCCTACAGTTAGTATCTCATCAATTAGCGTACTAAGTTAGTTCTGATTACCTGCAGCACTGTGTCAGCGGCTCAGTCAAGATGTGAGTGACATTACCAACAGCTAATAATTCAATCCGAATGGGATTTTACAAGGAGAGGAAATCTTACATAACATCAGCTGACCAGATATCACACACATACTCGAGATAAGAAAGTCACAAAAGACGTTTTGTAATGTCACTTCTGTTCACACTCAAAATGTCAATATCTCGGAGAAAGCGTGAAGTGTGATCATCTGACGGTGATAAACAAACATGATCTCTGTCTGACAGAAGCACTTTACCAGATCAGTGACACTATCAGAGATTTGATAAACGCTTGTATGATTGTGGCACTTTTTTGAAGAAAAGACTGCATTTATTTGAACAGCAATACAGGAGAAACAGAAATACTGAGAAATATTATTACAGCTTAAATTTACTGTAACTGTAAAAAGCTATTTCTTCCTTCAGTGTATTCTGCAGAAATCGTTTACATAATCATCACACATAAACATATTTTTGTGGAAACTGATTCATTTTATTTTTCAGGATTCAAACGGAAGGTTCAAAGGAACGGCGTGTAAAAATATGGATGAAATAATGTTCCATCATCATTCAGTGGGGCATATTTACTTAAAAATCAAAGTACTTATTAAACTATATAAAAGTAAAAGTGATCATACGACAGTTTATATAGTTAATTTTATGATTTGCTATGAAAAAAAACATACTCATTCTAATGTACAACAAAACAAAGCTGTATTTGATGTTTACTGTGTCATCTATGCCCCATTGCAGTATACATAATCTGAGTTTAATCTGGCTTTATGTTGTGCTTATGACTAGTTGACTGCACATTTACTCTCTTATTACATGAGTGCTTACCACATAAATAAGTAGACATGAATTATTGATTCAAGTTGAAATGGTTTTATTACGTGAGTGGAAAGAGAGCGTGGAGTGACACGAATGGAAACCTCTGGCACAGCTCTTTAGGAGATCTTTTGAGGGGGACAATGGTCAATTTAGCAGCCACAGTTTAGCATCATTATACAGAAATATTGGCGGGCCGAATGCTGCGGGTGACCAATCACAGCCACGTAATGAGCTCAACTCACTGCCAGTCCTTCTGAAGCACACCACACCGTCTGCCACATTCACAGACATTACTGAGTGAGAATGAGAAGAATCTGTCTTTGGTCGCTATGAAGTCCTCGTCCTGAGCTGCTGCTTTCACAGTCTATATATGTTGACTTGTTGGATAATGTCTAATGGATTATATTACAGCACATTATGGTGCATTATATTATGAGTCAGTGATTCACACTTCATTGCATTATATTGAAGTATATTTGTAATATCAGCTCAGCACTGAGGAAATTACACTGAGGAGGAAATCCAGTCTATCCATACAGCACATGAGAATAAATCTGGTCCCACTGGTCCCTAACACCTGTGTACTTCCATAATAACTAGATAACCACAGAGTACACACCGCTACATAGTATCTACAGCTGTGATATTTCTGTAAGCACACACGTAACACCCCTCAGTGTTTGGTGTGTGTAAGAACAAATGTGTAACATAAACATGGAATTCATAAAGGCTTTAACAAGCAATTTTTCTTAAACTTTTAATAAATTGCTGATAAATCATACTATTATTTTAATTAATTGTATGTCTTTTGGTTACAAAAATGTTATTTTGCCATATATAAAAATAAAACGACTAGAGCAAGAGCACACCTGAGAAAAAAAATGAAAAACCTATGAGTCTCTCTTTATAATGTTGTATCAAAAAATAAGCAACAATATTATGATTGTTTTCTTGGTTAAGACCCTGTTTGACGCAGAACTACTGTACAGTAGTATCATATGTTTCATTTCAGGTAGGATTCCACACTAAATTTGGGAAAAGTCACAAATAAAAACAGCAAGTTTTAGACATGAAGTGCTTGTTTTTTGAACATGTGCTTTAACACTACAGATCCATTTGCCAGATTTCCCCCAATAACTAGTGCCAAAATGATACCATGCAGATCTACTTATGATTTATTAATGCATTATTTTGTTGTGTTTGATTTACAAGCGCTCTTCATATATTTGTGCATTACTGTATGCAGCGCAGGGTTTGAAGGTGTGCATTAATGATCAAAAGCGACAGCTACATCTTATTCGCTGGTCATTAATGAAAGCTTGACCAATGCAGCATTATTAGCCGTTGGCAGAGCGCTGGGATCAGCAGGCAAACGTGGTATTTGGGGTGCCAGGATGCACTTTGTGTTTGCATATGTAAGGGGGCAGTGGTAATTTAGCTAGGTAAACTCTTGGACCTGCTCAAATGGCCATTACACAATTAATATTTGTTTGTCCAGACATGAGGGGGGCGGAGTCAAGAGCCCGGAATGACATTCCCTCAATATTCCACTGTCGCTATGACGACGACTCACAATAGACAGTGACGGAATGTTAATGTAAGTCTGGAGAAGCAGAGATACCTCAGAGCCCGATTAAACACAAGCATGTAACCTTTTCTGTTAACATGAGGTCATGAGGATGTGTGTTATAGAATGGTATACAGTGAAATAATTTTTTTATATTATTGTACACAATAGAATTTTTTTGACAATATAAAATTGGTCTTTTTGAATAAATATATGGCTGTCCCTTGCATGAAATAATAGTAATGCAACAAGGGAAAAATAATGATAGTAATGCAACATATTAGAAAGTAAAATTATCTTCTAAATAATTTTGTACACATATTAGGATATTTTTATAATGCATTAAAATGTAAATACATTTCAAGAAGGGTTCCCACACATAAGGATGAATATACAAATAAAACAAAATAAAATATAAATTAATTCATTAAATAATTTAAACAATTACAAGAATGAATGAATGAATGAAAATATATTTCAATATAAACAAATAAACCGCGTGTAATGATTGATCAGAGTCGGTCGGATCCAGGCAGTAGCTTTAATCAGAGTGAGCAGGCAAAACAGAGCAATACAGGTGAGACAAGATCAGGTCAATAAACAGGCAATAGGTTGGGGCTGGCAGAGAACCATCGGAATCGATAGACAATCCAAGTAGGTACACAAAAAGGTCAGACAAAACAATGAAGATAACGTTTGGTAATGCAGCCGGAGCAAACAAAACGTCGCGTCTCTGTTTATAAAGGCGTGGGAACAAGCAACACCTGGGACGGAAATCCACCCAGTTATGTGGGTGAATAAGGGTCCGGGTGGAAACATTAGCTGATGGCGGTTGGAAAGAGCCACAGAGGCGCGACTCGTTACACATAGCTTTTTGTACTAATTTAATTTGTAAATAATGTTTTGCACATACAGTTTTTTAGAGTATAAATTAGGGCTTTCTGCATTAAAAAGGGCAGACAGTCACATTTTCACATGTGGAGGATTGGATCAAAAGATTGAACCACCCAAAAACACCTTAACAGCCACTCAGCATAACTGTTGCCAAACTGCACAATCTTCAAACTAATCATTTGCCTTGCTAGCTGATTCTTCCCTCCCGGCATGTGACTGTGGGTCTTACCTGTGCTGTGCTGGTTTGTGATTGACGCAGATGGCGGTCTGGAAGTCGTGGCTCACACACACTTTGTGAGGAGGGCAGCGGACCTTCATACACGGGTCTTTAGTGCTGTCCAGCCCTGAAACACAGAGAAAGACGTCATTGACTACAAGCTTGGAGCTCAACTGATCTCTGATCTGTGTTTACAACTGGCTCAAACACTGTCTCTTATTTTCTATATTCATGTTCTTTTGTTCGTTTTTCCTCTCCAGGAAAGAATGACAGAGCAGTTTCAGTCAGATGGCATGAAAGGAAGTGAGAGAATCTGATGGAAGAGAAGAGAGCTTTACTCTGGCAAACACACAGGAGAAACAATGCAGCAGCCTTCTGGCAAACGCTTTATCATCTCACACACAGCGCCGACTTTGAGCAATAGCTCAGTGTAAACACTTCCTGACAAATGGAGGAAGAGGAGAAACGCTGTCATCTCTTCCTCTCGCGCAGGTAAAATGCGGCTCCTCCAGCAGGAAGTGGGAGAGTGAGGAGAAACAGCGCGTGTGTGGAGATCATTACGAGAACTCATGAGACATTCATCTCTATCAGGAAAAACTAAACACACACCTTTCCTCAGCCATCTATTACAGTGCTCATTCAGTTTCAGGCATCAGACATATACAGCTAATGTTTAGTGTGTGTGTGTGTGTGTGTGTGTGTGTGTGTGAGTTGAAACACACAGGTGGGTTAAACAGAGGTCAAACACTCCATCACTCCCTCTGACCTTCACATGTCTGTGTGTGTGTTCATCGGGGAAGTTTGATGCCAACCTGCTGTTCGTCTGGAGTGCTGCCATGCCAGCTGGCCTTCAAAACACACACACACACACAGTCGATTTACAGCCGTTAACAAAAAATACCTCCTATTTTAAAGAACAGTTCAATAATATGAAGCATCTGTAATCTTTCATTTCTCTTCATGTGCTAAATCTGTGTCACTTTCCTTTATTAAAAATGCCACAATGATGAAACAAGAAGGCAGTGATACAACAAAACCACTACATTATGGCACAATGAATGGGCAGGGCTTGACACACCTTTTCCCCTAGGAGTAGATGTGCTGCTAAGTTGAAAAAATATAGAAGTGCATTACAAAATTACAAAAGTTTTGGCTTAATAAAGGAGGTATAATGAGACATTTACAAGCATAATTATTTCATCTATTAGAATACAGAAAGCACAAAAAGTTTTTAAATAATTTTGCTTTATACTCTACATAATAGGCTATTTATATAATTATTATATTTATATAATATTTAATTTATATAATTTATATAATATTAAAATGTCTTGACATTGGGTATGTGACATCATTGTGACATCATTTTTTTTTATGAGAACAAAATAGTGTTGTTCTCCTAACAGGTTCAAGAAAAAAAATAAGAAGAACTATATATATATATATATATATATATATATATATTAGTGGTGGGCCGTTAACGTGCTGCGTTAACATGAGACTCTTATCCCGCTATAAAAAACATTCCTGTTAATCTATTGACAAAGTTGTGTTGGGAGCTGGCTATGATGACGTTCACCTTGATATTTTAGCATGGATGTATACCTAGCCGAGTTGCACTGTAGCTGTATTCGGACGGGACTAGTTTTCTAAACTACTGTACGTGTGAGCTTCAATTCTTATCACCTGTCATCCGTGATTTTCATGAACCATTTGGGACGGGACTAACACCTTAGTGTACCTTTGTACATCTGTGTGTCACAGAGATCACAGGCTCTGTATGCCTGCATTGCTATAGTCTTCAGATTGATTACAATTATATAACAAATACCATGATGAAGATAAATGGATAGTACAGCACACCCATGTTAGTGTGTGGTTAACTGGTATGATTTTTATTAGTAGTTAACACACGTTTAACTTTGATAATTAAATCAGATGTAATCTTACCTGATACTGATATTACAATAGCCAGTCTTAACAGTTCACGTGGTCTGGCTCTTTATTTGTATTTATTTTATACATCAAAATATATTAAAGGTGCGTGTGGCAAGAGCATCTACGGCGTATCGCGTTGGCCAAAACGCACAAGGAAACGCGTTGTGATTTCTAACGAGATTAAAATCACCAAAGTACGTCTGTGAAACAAAACACCCCTGTGAAACTAGTCCCGTCTGAATAGGGCTTTACTATTTAGGCAGCACACATATTCTAAATGCCTTTGGCAGAATTCAAATGAGCCATTTTAATCTAGATTTTTTTTTTTATTATCTATGCTCACCCCCTAATATATATATATATATATATATATATATTACACTTTTATTTTTTTATGAAAAAGTGTTGTCCTCCTAACAGGTTAAAGAACTTATTAAATATCTAATAAAAATAAACACAAAGAAAGCCTTCGTGAGAAAGCTGAGACTCTTGACTGTGTGAAGTGTCCAACATCCCACACTTCCTTTTTCGGTTATTTAAGAATCAGCCAGGTATTTAAGGTGCACATTTCCTCTTTGAAATGTTCAGTGTGAACACACTACTCACACTATTTATACAACAAAACGTCCTAGAATAGTGCACAGTAGTTCATATTTCTAATAAATAAATAGCCATTGTTTTTTCATGTTAACTAATGCTAATGGAACCTGGTAAGTGTTACCAAGTTTAAAAATAAATAGCTCATTAAGCCAAGGTCAATACTAAAGCCAATATTAATCTCTAAACGACAGTCACTGGGCATCTTAAGTAAATCCAGACAGCATTTTTAAAAGGTTTGTGCTGACGCAAGCTGTAATTGGCCCCAAGTCTTCTGAAATCAAATAATAGATTTCTGTTAGAAACAGACCCATGTTTAACATATCATTTCTTGAACATTTCCTCCCACGCAGCAGCTCTTAAATATCATTTGTGCTTTTGTACATTCAAACATATTTCATTAAGTCAAGAGACAAGTGAGAACCAACATTGCTTGACATCACTGTCCAATGCCATATTTGAATATGCAAATGAGGCAGAACAGTTTTGCAGCGATTAATGATTTAAGTTCAGTCTGTTTCTCAAATAAAGCATCATATGACTACAGAGGAATATAGTGCACATACTGGTTTGCATGGAAAAGAAGAATCCAGAAATCCTCCCACTGTATAAATGCACCTGTTCTAATACCTTCTGTTCTTTTAGTGCATCTTCCTGACAGTCTTCTGCTGTCAGTGTTTTGTAAGGGAGTGTGGGGTTTTATGTGTTTAGAGATGTACATGCCTTATTAATAGAGTTCAGGGCTCTCTCAACCCTGTGATGGACGGAAAGATTTGATATTTTCCTGCATATGTGATTCAGCCGGTGAGGGTGAGCGAGATGGGAGGAAACGAGAGATGAGGTGCTGGGAGCGTGTCGGAGGGGAAGTGAGGACACGCTTTAACGGTGGACAGACACACACATACACAGACTGCGTTATGTCTTTCATAGCATACAGTGATGGTTTCTGTCTGAAGGACATTTTGCTTCTGTGTTTTATTTATTTATTTTTTTACATAACTAAGTGTGTGTGTTTAGCAGAGGGTATAATGAGGTGCATCTCACAGAAGCGTGTAAAATGAGGTATTTTTAATATTACATTTAGGAGGCTTTTGAAATTGAGATTTATAGATCATATGAAAGCTGAATAAATCAGCTTTGCATTGTTTTATACTTTGTTTGGATGGAGAAAAAAATCTGAAAATTGAGAATCTGAAAAAAAGAAAGAAAAAATACCTTTAAATTTGTACAAAGGATAACAATGAGTATTACTAATCAAAAGTTAAGGTTTAGCCTAATATATTTATGGTTTACAAAGTATCTTCAAGGAACCTGATCTTTACTTAAAGTGCCAGTATTATGCCATTTCATTCAGTGTGTAATGTATCTGTGAATCCAAAAGTGCACGGGTTTAGAAAGACTAAATCTTAGAACAGCTTTGAATGAATCATTTTGAGAATCACTGGAAAATGAGATGATATTAAATGTATATTTTTAGAAATCAAAAGCATTTTTTTCACCTTGCATGTAGGTAAACCTATTGTGCGAGACTCCCAAATCAATATTTGGAGCCTTAAAACTATTATATATAATAGGGAAACTTTTGGCATATATGTATTTATATACAAACATACACACAGCTTGGATTCTGTGCCTCTCCAGTCTTTCTCTGGACTCCAGACCATGATTTCCAAATGAAGTTGTAGTTAGTGGAGCGGCGGTGCTGATCAAACATTACAGGACGCGCAGACAGGGGAAGCACGAAAACTTGGCTGAATGCCGCAACGGCGAATAGCGCATTAAGTCTGCCAGGATTCTAAGTCAACGGGGAAATCATGCGGTGGTGGGACGTGCTTCTACACGAACAAAACGTGGTGTACAGACATTACAGTGTTCAAGAAAATGGAAGCGCTTTTCATTAACCATAAGCCATTCTACTCACTGCAGGAGTGTTGTTCGTTGATTCTCGTGAGTGTTTACATTCATCCGCAAGCGCGCGTGAGCACAGCTTTACAGAAGCTTGCTGATCTGATCACAGAGACTGAGAGACAACACTCTGTTACTATCATTCTCAGGGACTTTAAAGTGCCCCATTATGCATTTTTAAGGTTGCTAATATAGATATATGAGACTCTTAAAACTCACTTCAAAAAACACTTTAGTTTTCTCCAAAAATAGATATACCCCATTTCTAAATGATTCATAAATGACTCGTGTGAAGCAGTTCAAAGAATCAGTCTGTCTAAACCCCTCCTTCTCGTGAGCCTTCACTGCTGTGATTGGTCAGATGGTGCAGTCCTTTATGATTGGTCTACCACTACAGCGTGTGTTGGAAAACGAAACTGTCATTGCCATAACAATGTTCCAACAACAATGTGCCATTGTTCGCAACGTAGGACATGGGTGGACATTACGAAAAAATCATGACACACTGCGTGAAAGATCACATTTGAAAAGGCATAATAGGGGCACTTTAACAAAGTCGTGAGCTACCAACATACAAACAGCATTTTACATGTCCCTAAGATTTTGGATCGCTGTAACACCACAATTACGGATGGATATCGCTCCATTCCCAGAGCATCTTTAGGACTTTCCGATCACTGCCCGGTTCATTTTATACTAACTTATAGGCAAAAACTTGCAGTAAAGACTGATTTGACTTCACTGATTGGAGTGTTTTTGAAGCTGGCACCACAACCTGGACAAGCTCACAGAGACTGTAACATCATATATAATTTATGCATCCCTACCAGGACTCATTTAACATTCAATAATGACAAGCCATGGTTCAACAGCAAAATTCTTTGTGAGGTCAAAGAGGACGCCTAAAGGAAAGGGGATTGAGTCTTGTAAAATCTGGCCAGAAGCACACTGAATAAGGAGATTAAATCGGCTAAGAGGAGCTACGCTAAAAAGGTGGAAGACCTTTATTTCAGCTTCAGTGTGAAAAGGTTTGAAAGCCATCACTAGCTACAAGACACCATACCCCAGCACTGAGGCCAATCATCAACTTGCTAAAGACCTGAATGAGTTTTACTATAGATATAACACTCCTAGTCTAACACCCCACACCTGCCCAGAACATCGCTTCTCTCAACCATTAACACCTCCATCAAACCCCCTCTCCCCCACACCTTCTCTTGAGTTTAGTGAAAAGAAGAAAGGCACCAGGCCCACACGGTGTGACTCCAGCTTCTCTGAAAACCTGTGCTGAGCAGATGGCCCCCATCTTTACACAGATCTCTGGAGCTGTGCGAAGTCCCTGCCTGCTTCAAATGCTCCACCATCATCCCCGTCCCAAAGAAACCCAGGATAACAGGACTTAACTACAGACCGGTGGTGCTAACATCTGTGGTCATGAAGTCTCTTGAGAGGTTGGTGTTGGATTATCTGAAGGACTTCACTAGACCCCCCGCAGTTTTCTTACCGTGCAAACAGGTCTGTGGATGATGCAGTCAATATGAGACTGGATTACATCCTGCAACATCTGGACAGACCAGGGACTTATGTAACGATCCTGTTTGTCTACTTCAGCTCTGCTTTCAACACCAAGATCCCAACACTTCTGCAGACCAAACCCAGCTCTCTGTCAGTGGCTCACCAGCTTTCTGACAGATAGGTAACAGCTAGTGAGAATGGCCGCAGTGGAGTCATTCAGGTCCCTGGGGACCATCATCTCCCATGACCTGAAGTGGGACACTCACATTGCCAAAAAGGCTTAGCAGAGGCTGTACCTTCACCAGCTGAGGAAATTCAACCTGCCACAGGAGCTGCTGAAACAGTTCTACTCAGCCGTCATTGAGTCTGTCCCGTGTACTTCTATAACTGTTTGGTTTGGCTCAGCCACAAAATCAGACATCAGAAGACTACAGAGAAGTTCGATCTGCTGAAAGGATTATTGGTGAACCCCTGTACACATCCAGGGCTCAGAAAAGGGCTCAGAAAATGACTGGGGACCCTCTCATCCGAGCTATGGCTTTTTTGAACTTTTGCCATCCGGTCGGCACTACAGAGCACCAAATACCAGGACAGTCAGACACAAGAACAGTTTCTTTCCCCAGGCATCTACCTCATGAACAGTTAATAGTTCTCCCACTGTGCAATAAAAATATGGGCAATAACTGATGTTTATTTTATCACCCTACATTATAGTACATCCTTTATCTTATTATTATTTCTAATAATTATTTTTATACAATTTCTATTTTATCCATAGCACACCTGTACATACAGTTTATTTATTTAAATGTATTATTGTTTTTTGTTTTTATTTTTTTCTTCCATGTTGTTGTTGTCTCTGTGTACTGGAAGCTGTGACCAAAACAAATTCCTTGTATGTGTAAACATACTTGTCAATAATGCTCTTGTGTGGAGACTCTTAATTCACTGACTCCGGCCTCACTCCACTCCTTGTGAAAACTATTCTCAAGCCAGCCCTTTCAGTAATGATCTTCTGTGACACACCCTCTTCATAGAGGATGTCAATGATTGTCAGCAATATTCCCCTTTCATGTAGTTTTAAAAAACAAGAGATACCCGGAATATGCACTGTAGGGATGACCATTTAAAGAAACTCAAATGTAAATATTTGAATATTTTGAGATACTGGATTTTTGAATTTCATAAGCTGTAAGCTCTAATCATCTAAATTAAATGACATGTAACAAATCTAGAATATATTAAAGTTCAACTTTTTTTGAAATCCTGAAATGAAGCCTCTTAGACTGTGATCTGACCTGTGACAGAGGGGTTTGTCTCACTAAATTTTATTTAGGTTCAAAAATCACTCAAAAGTCATTTCTCTCTGTCTCTGTAGTAACTGCACTTTGCATTCTCAGGTCGGTGCGTGGGTACAAGAATATGTCCAATGTAATAAATCAAACAAAATAGCAGAAAAATAGAGTATTGATCTCATGAGGTGAGCGGATGTGTAAGGTAAATAAATGTACAGGTGCGCATGTACAGCACAGTGATGCATTTCTGTTGTTACTAGTCTACTGTGTATTCTTTCATTTTGTTCAGTCCTCTTTCTATTACAACGAAAAACAGGTCATTCATATTCAGAGACGAACCCCAAACACCCTCACTGCAGGGTACGAACGTGTGCGTCGGAGAGGGAATGAAAATAAGAAAGTGTGATAGATCCCGACTGATAAATGTGAGATGAGAGCGAGAGAGAGGGAGGATGGGGGATATTTACCTCTTCACACTTTTCAATTCCAGGCCTGAATGAACAAATTCAGCTCCTGTTTAACCAAGCAGTCAATTCTAATCGACAAACAGCGCACAACATACACACTTCACCCATATACTGCACAGTATGTACTATAAACTGCGCACTGTGTATTAAACATAGCATGTGCAACGAGATGTTGCAATATTCAGTTTGTTTTAAATATTCACTGAGGTATGATACAGATATGATTATTAATAATAATAATAGTTCTCCCAAAACTTTACATTTGCAAAGGCAAATTGCATCCAAAGGCCTTCCAGGATATAGAAGACCTTGTTTTCTTGTGAGAACAGATTTGGAGAAATGTGGCATTTCATCGCTTGATCACCAATGGAGTGGAGTGAATGGGTGCCATCAGAATGAGAAACAGCTGATAAAAACTGCACTGCAATCCACTCCAGTGCATCAATTAATGTCTTGCGAACAAAACTGTGTTTGTAAGAAACAAATGCATTATCAAGAGGTTTTTTTTTACCATAAACCGTTTCTTCTGGTTAAAATAATTAATAATGACGCTTCCACCTGTGGATAAGTTCGATTTTCTGTTATCCTCTTGTATCGAAAACCATCAACATACCTGTCTTGGCTTGTAAACAGTTCTTGGTCTGTGCATTTTTTTCACCTGATTCAGATAAAATGACATTTTTTTACTGGACAAATGATTATTATGGATTTTATCAACAGTTAGAGGTTAAAACATATGAATAAATGCATTTGTTTTGAACAAATGCACAGCTTTTCATAAGACGATTACTGTGATGTTTTTATCAGCTGTTAGACTTTCAATCTGACGGCACCCATTCACTGCAGAGGATCTATTGGTGAACAAGTGATGTAACGCTGAATTCCTCTAAAACAGGGTTTCTCAGTTCTCATCCCTGGAGTTTGGATCTAACCCTAATCAAACACACCTGAGCATGCTAATCAGTGTCTTAAGGATCATTAGAAAATCAAAGGTATGTGAGTTTTATCAGGGTTGGACCTCCAGGGTAAGACTGAGAAACCCTGCTCTAAAACAAAGTCATCAACATCTTTTATAGCCAGAGGGTGAGGACTAATTTGATCATATATTAATATTTATTAAACTAATATTAAATGCATAATGCTGTCAATAACAGTGTATAATGCAACAGTGTTTCACATACACACAAAATCAGCACACTGCATACACACTACAAATTCTAGAAATAGCAGTGGTAGCATGTCATTTTATTCCTCTTTTCTTGTCTATGATCGACTGTCCACATTCATCTCCGTCTGATGTGCTTTACTACAGGAGTGAGTGATGAAGAATTCATTTCACTGAAAAATAAAACCCGTCCGTGCTGGTTTATTCGATGGGTGATTCCTCCTTCATCATATGTCTCTGGTGACATCGCTATGGAAACCCGCCACCCCTCAGGGCCATGAGTTTTATCATTTTTATGGCTTGAATTAAAAGAGAGAGAGAGAGAAATATGCTCATAAACAGGCATGATTTGATAGTCAGTAAATTAATCCTATAAAAGTGCAACATTGGCTCCATTTCTATCCTCTTACAGCCACCTGCCTGAGCGTGCGTGTGTGACCTAAAGTATTATTCTGTACTTTAACACAATGGGGTTTTTTTTAGAAAATGCTGGATTTTTGACAATGTACTAAAATGGCATGAAGAAAAATGGCACAGCCCTTTCTTTCTTTTCTGCTGCATGCAGGAACGAAGCTGTACTGGGTAAATAAAAGAGAGCAGATTTTCCAGTTTGGCCGCTTTAAGCTGAAACTCAGCCTGCATTGATTCTCTCTGTGTAAACCGCACAAGCATTTGCTCTCTATTAGGTTCGACCTTTGATCTTTAGTATCACAGCAACAGTAGACCTCATCTATCCAGATGTGACCTCAAACGCTTTTATACACCTCACAATATGACCTTTAACCCTTCGTGTGCCATGGATCGCTACGAACGTGGGCGTCTCATCTGCTGCGGCGATCAATAACTGTACAACACGAGGGCTTCGTTCAGATTAAATACAAGCTTTCTGTCAGTGCTGCCTACCGCTTTCTGCATAAATCAAATGCTAGCCATTTTCCCACAAATGTTTCAAATCAGTGTTATTTTAGTATCATTAATAAGTTGGCTTAGTTTTTTGATTTGATTTTATTTTTATATTTTCTTTTTCCACCATAGGTCAGATGTTGATCATTATTCAAAAGATCTTTTATCTTTTTATCTTCCAAATCTAAGCATTTAATATAATAATTTAACATTTAAAAAAAATTGTGTTAATGTCCGGGTTTACATAGTTATTTTATTTATTATACTTTTCTGTACAGTTTATTAAGTTTTAGTAAATTTACTAGCAGAAATAAAATTAGTGTGCATAAATTGGGAATAGCATACTATAATGTTAACTATTCTATTGATGCATTATCTTTTTTCTTTAATATATAAAGAAATATATTTATTTTCCTCTCACTCCAGATGAATTAGTCACATGGCATTTACGACTCAGGTGATGGAAAATTAGCATACTGTGGACAAAATAAATCCCACACATTGCATTGATCATTGAAATGATAAAAGTAGCATACCAGTATGTTATTCTGAACACAACACACATCTCATTAACCTGTGTATCTTCTTTGCAACAGTTTGAATAATTCAGGTAAATCTCATTTCCATAATCATATTCCAGGAGTCATCTTAAAACGAATGCTTCCCTATTCTGTCTCTGTTTTAAATACTGTAATTAGTGCTGAAGGTTGAATGAGGCTAAATTAGACAATCCAGATTCAGCATTCATACCCGTGATTATCCAATCAGGACGAGCCTGTGCTGCCTAATGGCCAATCAGCTCACAGCGGCACTCTGAATGTCACCATATAAACAAAAAACATTTCGATGAGTGAGACCTTCATTTTCTGAACGAATATAGTTACAAACGCACTCATTATCTGTGTGATTATCATGCTGTGATCCTGTTTGCATGTAAATATATAACCTTGAAAGAGTCACACACACACACACACACACACACACACATGTCCTGTCAATGCCCTCTGCATTGGGGCACCTGCCTACCAAATGCCATCTGTGCCATCTGCACACTTTGGCATCAAGTGTCAATCAACTCATTCAAATGCACACTAGGGAGACAGGAGGCAACATGAGATTAAAATGAACTATATATCCTGCCTTAAAAGGAAAAGTTTACCCTAAAATGATACATTGCTGAAAATGTACTCACCCTCAAGCCCTTCAAAATTTGGAGAAATGTAATGTTACATCATGTTCTCAGCAATGCATGCAGTGAAAGTAATCAATACCACTCCAGTACATCAATTAACATCTTGTGAAGCCAGAAGCTGTGTGTTTGTAAGAAACAAATGCATAATTAAGACATTTTTACTTCAAAAAAGGTGCTTCTGGCTAAAATAGCCAAAGTCTATAATAACAATAATGCTTTTTCCAGTTAAAAAATGTCTATCCCCTGTTGTCCACTCACATCAAAATCCATGCACATATTTGTTTCGAGTTGTTGGTTTTGGCTTGTGAATCTGTGTATTTTTCTCTTTTTAACTGGAGAAAGCATTATTATGGATTATGAACTCGAAAGCATCGATTAAAAATACCTTGGTGGTTTTGTTCTTTACAAACACAAAGCTTTTGGTTTCACAGCATGTTTAATTGTGGATTACTGTGATGCTTTATCAGCTGTTTGGACATTCTGACGGCACCCATTCACCCATGAAACTAACTAGGGGTGGGCGATATACTGGTAGACAAGATTAACCGCTAGAAATGTGCCAACCGATAGAGATTTTTTCCCAGTGCGCGCACACCTCTAGGTTCACTTCCATGTGACAAAACCAACAATAAGGAGATTATAAAGAAAAAAGGAGCATCGTCTGAAAAGAAAAAGAACGATTCCATATTCGACAGATAAAGTGAATAATATCACGTTAAGCGTTTTCTCCCCCATAGAAGTCCATTATAAAGAAACGGAATATGGAATATGGAATCATTCTTTTGAGAGTAGAAAGGAAAGGACCTGACATGTGGCCAGGTTTGGTTTCCCATACTAGGAATTTGTGCTCTGCATTTAACCCATGCAAGTACACACACACAGCAGTGAGAAGTGAATACACACACACCGTGAACACACACCCGGAGCAGTGGGCAGCCGGGGAGCAGTGCCTTGCTCAAGGGTCTCACCTCAGTCGTGGTATTGAAGACAGCGCTGGTTATTCACTAACCCCACCCACAATCCCTGCCTGACTTGGGACTCGAACCCACAAAACTTCCCTTGTTGGTTTTTAGGTGCTTTGTAAAACACTTAATGTGGCTTAATGTCCCGCGGAAACTTGTATACTGTCAGGCACTATGTTGGTACTAACAGTTAGTTCTGAGAAAAAAAAACATTAAACTTACAGTAAACAGTATGGTTGTTTTTTTTACAGAAAGTATTGCTGCAATTCAGTTTAAATAGGTTTGCATTATACGAAACAGTTTCTTTGTGTTTGAGTTTTTATTTATGAATTTTCAAATACAAATTGTGATATATATTGTTACCAACATAGAAAATAGCTTCTACTGTGATAGTTTGGTTAGTGCTGCGCGATTAATCATATCGTGATCGTAATGTCAGTCTATGCGATTACAGCAAATGTTGCAATTATATTAAATAAATAAATGCATTCGTGGACAAAGATGCTGCTGAGGCGTGCAGTGCCAGTGTGAAACTGGCGTAAACTCAACATGTTCAAGCGTCCAACTACACGTGTATAGTGAGTTGTATTCGCCCAAGTAGCCTCAGGTGTGAACGCACTTTTAGCAGAAGAGGGATTTGAGAAAATGATTGGCACACTGGACAAGAGATACCAAATTAAATATACTAAGTACATGTTACATCCTGCTTAAATGTTTTGGGACAACATGTACAAATATAAAAATGGGCATTTGTTTTATTTATCTGTACTTTACATTTTATTTTAATGTTAATTGAATGTAATTTAATTCAGTAATGTAAAGAAGTTACTGTTGTTTAATTTTGTACAATTAAGTTTTAATTAGTTGTTGCACTGTATACTGTATCTCAGTTGAGGAATACAGATTTCAGCATTATTAGTAATCTATGTGTGCATTTTCCTTGATAACAAGCAAGTTGAGTCAAACCACTTATATATCGTATCGCAATCGCAATTTTGACCTTAATAATCGCAATGTGACATTTTTCCCAAATCGTGCAGCCCTAATTTAGGTTATATCGCCCACCCCTAAAATTAACTCATCTATAGTACATCTTGGATGGCCTGAGGGTGAGGACTTTTTAAATACTTGTTGCTGGTCTTATGAATGATGAATGATTGATCATTATGAATGATTCATCAGTGCATGATTTTTTGAAGACGTATCAGCAATCACAGTAAAAATAATGGCAGGTGAATACAAGAGTACATGTGCATGTGAATATTCTGTGTGTAATTAGTTTGGGCTTCTGTTACGAGGGAATAACCCACAGTGCTAAAGTTCACAATGTGAGGTTAACTCAAACACTGAGTGTTAATAATGTACGACCCTGCTTGAGCTAAACTCACCTAGAGACACTGAATTACACAACAGCATCCAAATCATTTTTACAAGTGTGTGTTACTGCCTCCAGAAATAGATCTCAAAGGCATTTTAAGATTTCTTTAGTCCTGCTGGAGACACAAGGTGCAGCGGATGCAACCAAAATTACCACTAAAGACTGGAATACACTACACCACAATCTGAACATCATACACTAAGTGACGAAAAAGTTGCAAAAACATAGTTTCGGGAGGAGCACGTACGGCTGGCACCGTATTTTCTAATCAATTTCCTCAGATCCATCCTTCCCACTATAAATAAACGTATTTCCTTCCCTTATGCATCTCGTCTTTCGTGCATCTCTTCTCCGTCCGTTCTCGCGCCTTCCTTCGCGGGGGGCATGCAGGGTCCGAGTCGGACGCCGAGCTCTGCCCTCGCTAGGGTTCAGAGTCCTCCCAGACAGCACGCCAAACCCGCTAATATAATTATTATTATTGATATGAGGAAGCATGAGCTCGTGAAACAATTGAGGATCATACACTACCAGACTTTATCCGAGATTCCGAGTTAGTCCGATCACAACAAACTCACACAGAAGTGAGTATCTTCTGACTAGAAGACACATGACAAATGAAAACAAATATGAAATCTTTGAGCTTTAATCTGCAGACTGGCTCTGACTTTCCTCAATGAACTTGTTCAGACTAGAAAAACGGGGCGAAAATTTAAATAATTTTTATCAGCCCTCAGATAAAACAGTTACATTTTAATAAACTTTAAATGAATTTAAATAAAAAATTATACAGGTTGCATTGGCAATAAATGAAAGAAAATATGCTGTAATAATTCAATTATGTAAACTAAAGCGCAAATAAAGTAAATGCGAATACTTCTTTAAAAAACAAACAATGAAAACTAAAAAATATTATATATATATATATATATAAATATAAATAATATAACAGTAAAAGCTCATTAAAAAAAACAAAAACTGTAATAACATATAAAGATAATAAAAGAGAATCTCTTAAAAAGTTATTTAGTAATGTTGCCAAAACTCATTCTGCAATATCAAAACATCTTAAATTTCTGCAAACTCTTCAAACGACACATGTCCGTCTGTTAACTGATTTTAAGAGGTTGCTTTCAGCTATGGCTATAAGATCACACAAAGTTATATTTAAACATTAAACATGCTTAACTTTGATTAAAGCACATATCCAGTACTTGAGATAATCACTTTGGTATAGTTTGTATGTTGTTGTTGCAGCTGAGTAGGAACAAATACTCGAATTAACATGGGAAATATAGCTTTTATCGCATTGTGTGTAGTTAGGACATGGTGTAACTCAAGCTGAAGAGTCTAGACTGGAGCAGAAGTGCATTCTGCAGGTCATTCTGCAGTCAGTCATGTGTGCCGTCGAGGTCAGACGTGTCCATATGGAGATGACAGACGGGTCTCTCACATGATGCAAAAGACAAGAGATAAACGCTACAATCGCCACAGTTAGCGGAGCTAAACGCACAGATTATAAAGGATAGTGTTGTGATCAGAGGATATGAAGAGATACAGAGAGTAGATAAGGCTGTGTTTGTGTGTGTAATGAGAGTATATGTAGGAAGAATCATCTATCACAGCACAGCAGGAGCTGTACACACACACACACACGCATTTACAGAGATTAAATGAGGACATACCATAGACTTTTTTCATCTTTTTTTATGTAAAACTAAATATAGTAGCTACAGACTAACTGCTAAAATCCTTCGAGAAACCATAAAAACAAGCATTATTTACTTTCTCAGCAGGGTTTATAATAGTTAGCTAAAACAATAGATATAAAACAATTTATTGAAGGTGCATTTCGGTTTTATTTAGTTTATTAAATAAAAAATACATAAATAACTAATACATTTAAATAATTATATACAACTACACAGAGAAGAAAATTATTTAAACTCCAGTAAAATGAAAACAAACCAATCTAAAAATAAAAATCCAAATGACAAAAAAAAAAAACATTTTTTGATTTTGATTTATGTGATTTAAGTTAACATACTAAAATAATTAAAACGTGTGTAAATAAATAAATAAATCAATCAAAAACACAACAAAATGACCAAAATGAACTAATATATGTATATATATTATAATAAAAACTAAATAAATATTAAACTGTAACAGTGATCTCAGTGATACTAAAATAACATTTTATGCATCATTCATCTGTTTTGTCAGATTTAGCTCACTTCTCAAGATGATTTGGTCCCCAAAGTCATGCTAAACGCAACAAAACAGTGCTTCTGTGAAAAGCGTAATCCTCTCTCTGGAAATAATTAGCCTGAATGCGAACACTGAAGTTCACCAGCAGAGCAAAACTAATGCATGTTAAGCAGGTAAGAACACACCTTCAGACCAGTCTTACAGCGAGTCACTCAGAAAAGCCCAACAGAAAGCGTTCGACATTGAAAGATTACTCGGTGCTAACAGCTGTGAAAACCTCGTGCAAGAAACATAAGTATAATTCCACGTTTAATTAAAGTATTAAAATGATAAACGCTAGGGAAGGCGGCGCCGCAGGGGTTCAGTGAGATAGGAATTTAAGGAACACGCTCAGAGTTAACTGAAAAAACGCCCTTCAGGACACGAGCGATGGGAGGAACGTGTGCGCCTCTCGCTCCAGTGCCCCATGGGAGTGTGCCATCCCCCAAAACTACTGAATATTCATGAGCCACACTCTGATTATTGGCCGGTTTCTGAATAGAAGGAGCTCTTTACTACAGCAAACTCTTTAAATGCTTCTATTTTAAAATGTTTGCAGAAGCAGAGGAGATTTGAAATGGCCTAAGGAAAGAGCTTCAAAGAGAGAACCAAAGAGGCAATTTACACTTCCTAAAAGCTGTGAAACTCACGCGCAGAAAAACACACAAAGCAACGCAAAACACATACTGAACTTAAAGGCCAAGGGGTTGAGTAACTGCAGTTAAACTTCACATATATTAAAGTTTTAGCCCTTCCTTCCCTGCCTTTGAAACACCATGCGGTTTAATTTTTAATTAGCACAGGTTTTGTATATCATTTTCTGAACTAACTGATCGCAGTCATCGCTGATCTAACTGTATGCACGGCACAAGGGCACGGTATCATCCCGCATATCACATTATTCTAAATATGATTAAATATTTAGTGAATTATGTCGGCCTATTTTATCATATTGCTCTTTCTGCCATTGTACTGAAGGTTGTGTAGCTTCATTTTATGATTAATGAGTACAGTATAATAATAATCATCAATAATAATTGGGATATATATATATATGTATGTATGTATGTATGTGTGTGTGTGTTCCCATTTTTCATTTTAGTTTAGTTTTAGTAATTTTGTGTGATTTTGTAATGTTGATTATTTTATTTGTATTAATTAAACTATAAACTAAAAAAAAAGTAAAATATAACACAATAAATATATTTTTACTTGAAATAAAATAAAGTATTAACAATTTCTCATTTTTATTTATATAATAGTTATTTTATGTCAATAACATTTTCTTAATGGTTTTAGTAATTAACTATATCCCTGGTGCGCAACAGTGGTCATCGTCTTTTGCTTTATTGAAAGTCTGCGTGAGTTTGTTCCTCTTTCTCAGTCTGGTTTGGAGCTAAACATCTTTATCACGTTGGCTCAGTGAACTGGGTTTTTCTCAAGGTCAAGCACGCTGTAATCCAGCTAAAAAAGAAAGAGCAAAAAAAAGATAAATCCTGACATTTGAGGTGAAACCTCAAGCTCGTCTTTAAAATCCCTTGTGGTGAGTCCTAATACAGACGTGACTTCATACAGTACACACACTGTACTGTGTGAGCGAGCAGGAAAACAGGTTACCATAGCGATCGACCGGAATTATACTGAAAACATCCAATCACATTCAAACAGGCTGCTAAACACAAAAAAACAGCAAAGAAAAGAACGTAACACTTAATTAAAATGTTCTGCCAACCAATGATGAAAGAAACACTCAATTAAACAGGTCACAGGTCACCCATCTGACGCCCCATACTCCCCAAGGGTTGCTTTTAATGGTGAGAAAAAGACTAAAAGATTAAAATCCTGGGCAGACGTTTGATTAATTAATGCTCAGATGAGGATATGAAACAAGCTGTCAGTGAAAGACACAGGGACACACGTATAGCGGTAAGAGGTGAGAAATAACTGAAACATATGTCATTACTGGATGATTCCTGTACAAACACCATCATTACACATCATTACGCAGCACAACTCTTGTTGCAATTTGAAGTTTAATATAGTCTCTTCTGCTCAACAAGTCTGCATTTTTGGTCAAAAATACAGTAAAAATTGAAATATTACAATTTAAAATAACCATTTACTATGTGAATGTATCTTAAAGTGTCATTTATTCCTGTGATCAAAGCTGAATTTTCAGCATCATTACTGATCCTTCAGAAATGATGCTGCTTTGCTGCTCAAGAAACATTTTTGATTGTTATCGCTGTTGAAATCTTTTAACATTATTAAATTAGAGATGTACTGTGTTTAAAGATTGCAGGGAATGCCAATCACGAATGATAAATCCAGCCAAACAACACAGAAACTTTTCAGCATTTTACACAAACTCATCTGTCAGTGGGACAAAGTCAAATCAGACAGATGTCAGGTTGTGACGCCCTTGTTCTCAAAACCCATCAACAGAATGACAGAGAAAAAGCGACATTAAAAAGGGGTTCACAATGAGGATAAACGGTTTATGGGCTTTGTGCTGTGAATTATTGGCTCTGCTGTTAATTGCACTGAATCCCATTACTATGTTTATGCAGTCAAATGGTATTTTTTATATGAGTATTTCTCATATTCAGCAGACTAATATAATATTTGTCTAAATGTTTGCCTGGTAAATCTCACTCTTGCTGTTTATGTATTTACTAAATTGCCAATTCTCCTATTACTTTCTGTTACATTCATAACTTTGCAAGTAGCAATATTGGAAAAATGCTTATGAGAGTGGATTCGTGAGTGAATTAATAGCTAGAAAGAAAGCAAAAAAAAAACAAAAAAAAAAAACGTGCATATAGGATTCAGCACGTTTTTTATTTTGTCATCTTATTTTGTTAATTATGTAAATTAATTCTGTGAAAAAAATTAGCCTAGACCTACTCCTTTTTTTTTTCATTTACATGATTTTATTCTCTTTTTTTCTATTCTCAGAAGTGCTGCATGACAATTTGATGTGAATCAAGGTTATTGCTCTGTTGTTCTGTATGCTGTACGCTAAAATAAATGTGGGGGAAAATTGTATATTTGGTTGTATTTCTAATAGGTCTAATAGGTTCTAATTCTAATAGGTTTTTGTTTATTACTAATTTAATGTCCTAATCTAATCAGTTAATGGTTAATGTTTGGATTACAAGCTGTGGTTTTCGGTCAGGAAAATGAACCAAATCGAGCATCCTACTTTATAGGGCTGGCCGATTTGGCCTAAAATCCAAATCTCAATTAATTTAACATTTTACCTCGATTATGATTAATGAAAGATTTTTTGCCCTCATAGTTCAAATCTTGTACAGTAAATATGCTCCCGTATTACAAGTGAGAGATTTTTGAATGAAGGGTGCATTACTCGCATCTTCTATCTATGATTATCTATTAAACATCAATGTTGAACAACTGAATTTAAAGCACACATGGCCTAAAACTAACAGTCACTTTGTTCTTATAAAAAAAAAAGTAAAAATAAATAAAACAAATTATTTTCAATGTTTTTCAAAATAAGCAGTATCTCTACTAAATAAAAGAACTCTTGTATATCCTGTAAATAATATTTTAATGTGCAATGTATCAATGTAAACAACAGATAAAACCTAAACACGGTTGCATGAGGTGTTCTTAGTGATCTTGTCATGTCGCTATATGAATTGAAGTTCTTACTAAGAAACACGAGCATGGTAACCTTTTCAGGTCATGTCTTGTACATGTCTGGCAGCGCAGGAAAACTGTGATCGCGACGGTACAGTGTATCTTCTGTGGAGAGTTTTAACGAGGTGTTTAAACCTCGTGGTGTCCTATCCTTTGTGATGTACAGAGACTGGACGTGCCTGGCAGAAGCCCCTCCCATGACGCAAATTCGCGTTTGCAGTTAAGCGAATTTCAACACAGTAAATTCAAAATGTTCAACTACACGTGATTCATTTGCGCAAGTTGCGTCTGGTGTGAATGTAGGGTAACGTTACGGAGTGGGTCACGTGACTCCACACGCAGTGTTGTTTTTAAAGGGAAAGTAATCGAAAAAAATCGACCTTGAAAAAATTATTACGATTATAGGTGCTGAATGTACTTTTCCATTAATTGCCCAGCCCTACTACTTTATAATGAAAAATGTTGGTGTACTCATTTTAAAATGTGTACATACCTACAAAAGAAAAGTCATAATGTAAGGAAAAAAAGCCAGAATTTCCATTTATATATATATATTTTTTCCATAGCAGAAATGGGATTTCACAGCTTTTCCATTGTGCTAGTTGAGTTTCTCTCATCTTAAATCTTTCAAATGCTAAGCGCCCCATTATGCTATTTGAAAGATTCATAATTTGGTTTTGGGAATTCCCAACAACAACAATTTTACTTATCTCTCAACGACTCTCGTGCAATGATTGCAGTTGTCTGAATACATGCAGCTATCAACTTTATGTGCATTCATATGAAACAAAGAAAACAGTATCCCCCATGAAGTGTGTGTGTGAAGCACAGTCAGAGTGCACTGAGGACATTTAGAAACTCAGACAGGATAAGCAAGAGAGCGATGCAGAGGAGAAAAGAGGCAGAGAGTAGAGGAGGTTAGTAGAGGACAGTGTGTGTTTGTGTGTGTGTTGCTGACAGTGCTCAAAGAGACTCCAAACAGCACAGAAGAATCAGAACAGGTCTTGACTGCCCGAGAGACGTGGATTACCCCTTCCTGATTATCTGCCCTGTCACACTCCCATCATCCCTTACTCTTTTAAACCACAAACACAACGCCATCGTCATTTTAACAGCATCGTCGTGTTGACATCCAGGCCAACAAGCACCATCACGAGTGTGATACTGCTGAACAATTCAATAAAGAAAGTATATGTCATGCGTAGTATAGTGCAAATACATTTTAATATTTATGTACTTCATAAAATGCCATGCAACTGTACTTTTAGTATACTACACTGCTATACTTAAAGTCTGTTGAATTGGAACAGCTAATTTTGTACTTAACGCTCTTTAATTGTGCAGAAGTAGTGCTGAAGTCCAATTTAAGACATACTTATAAGTATATTTATTGCAAGTATTACACTTTAAATATTTGTCATTTAAAGGGCAATATTACACAATCCTCATCAAAAGTGACATAAACACACATTGTAGGCGTATTAATAAGAAATGTGCATTGACAACAACAAGCAACACGCCAAAAAAGTAAGTCTCGAGTTACCTGTCAGTAAATATTTTAAGTATTTGTTTTGACAAAAACATGGTTTCGGGAGGAACGTGAACGCAGTAATCACCCACGGCTGGCAGCCGGTTTCCCAATCAAGTACACCCAATTATTCCCCTTTCCTTCCCTATAAAACACCCCAGTTTCTTTGCTTCTACATCTCGCCTTGATCGTATCCCTCCTCCTCCAGACGGCGATCGAGCCACTTCGGAGTCCGCCGTGCTCCCGGCTCGCTCCCCAGACAGCTCGCCAAATTTGCAACAATTCAAACTATTGATTACCAGGAAACGTGAACTCTTGAAATAGATTTGAACTGTACTTTGATGAAATATATCACTTTTTATTATGGTAAATATGCATGTATATTTATATACACAAGCTATCTATTATATCAAGGCATAGCAACAACATGAATGCTAATTATGGGATGAAAATTGTGTAGCATTTTCAGTGTTTTGGGGGAATGTTACCTTATACAACTGATTATGTAACAGTGTTACCTTAGATGGCAAAGTTGTTGGTTCTGTTTGATGTGTCATTACCGCTCTTTTGTTGTTGTGGCTGTGAGGGCGAATCTCTCTGCTGTCAGAGGGCAGTTTCACACAGCGACGGTCTCAGCAAAAACGACATATTAGGGCCACTGCAGCTCCGCTCAGAGCGTATGTTTTCAATCTCTCCTTCTTCACAAGAGGAGGAAAGGGGATCTTGTCTTTGTGATGAATTGCGGTGGGAATTACTGCAGTAAAAAACACTCGTCTCTTTCATCCGTGGTTCTCTCCTCTCGGCACGTCAGCTCTAATTGGGGCGGTGACGGAGGCGAGTCGCTGTCCACAGCCCAGTTTCCTTTCCAGCGTTTCACTGACAAAGGACATATCTGCAGCCGCAAGCCATCCTGGCTGAAAATGCACCGTCCGTCCCTGAAGACTTTGATACCTGTCCTGCAGCCATATTGGCCCAATCGCAGCTGTACATCCCAGCTGGCTTTCATCGCCGCCCGGCGGCCATTTTGGCTCAGACATGACGAAGTACTCCCTAAAATGCTGGAAAAACAGCTCGCGTTCATGTTGGCTCAGCTGGTGCCGTTCATTTGCAGAGGAGCACAGATGAAAGCGCTTTGGCCCACGGCATTACAATTTGTCTCAGTTTTGCTCTAAAAACAAACACTCACTCACCAAGCTTCCTCTTCCTCGGGTCAGACCCTTCACACTAGACCAGAGTCTGTTCGGTTGTTGTGAAAGCTGTTGGATTTGGTTTGCATGACATGCAATTCATCTACGAGACAATAATGCATTTTTCATTGCTTTCTCATGCCATTCGAGCTTGTTCGTTTGCGGTGGTAAAACCACTGTGACAATAACCATCAAAAGTTAAGCACTTAGTCTTTGCTATGCCAAACTGGTTTCAATCAAGGAATCAAAGTGTGAAAACTGCACACGAGGCAGAAATGTGTGTATGTGAACTAGCAGAGCGAGTCTTTGCTGTTACAGTCGATGTGAAATCCTTATATGGTGCACGTTATTTCAAAGAAAATGTTTCAAAATTCAATCAATATAATTATGGCTTTCCTTTTTTAGATTGCATCACCAACTCCATGTTAAACGGAGACACAGGTTGTGTTTGGAAACTTTAGTGAACACACTGTGAACTAACATGAACAATGAATGAATGCAGATTAATGTATAGGTTAATAAATGTATTGTTGATTGCTCGTTCATGTTTGTTAATACATTAACAAATGGCACTTTATTACAACGTGTTAACATAACTTCAATATTAGAAGAAGTTCACTGAGTATAATTGAATTGTTCGTATACAAATTAGTTCATTTTAACCTTAATAATGTAGTACTAACTCTCATGTATAATTTACAACATTAGTTTACCTTTTTTTCTCTTTGAGAAAATATGACATGTACTGTAACTGATATACCAGGTACAGCACATGCCAAATTTTATATATATATATATATTATATATATATACCAGGTGGCCAGTTCTGTTCTTTGAAAGTACAGTTTGCACGACTCTGCCAGGAGAGCCAATCAAGGGAGCCCTGTGGATTCCGTTCCGCAGTCTCGGCCAGGAGTGCCGATCCGGAATCCAGTTCCTGAATCATGGCCAGGAGAGCCATGTTCTGTGTCCACATCACGAACTGAAGGGTCCTGCCCTGTTCTGACCATGGAGGTCATCCTCGAACTCTTGCCATGCCCTACTCCTGTCATGGAGGTCGCCCTCAAACTCTTTCCCTGTCCTGTTTCGACCCCAGAACCCCCTTTAACCTCGCAGTTTGTTATGTCCCAGTCAAAGAGGCTATCATTTTTTCCACTATGCTGTCACACACTGTTGTTATGCCTGCTTCACCCTGGTCTCTCTGCGAACCTGAAATAGGTACTGTCTCGGCCATCACTAACCTATCTGCATTTACTGTTGCAGTTCGGGTCTGCTCTGCCCTGGAGGGCATCTCCGGCACCTGTTCTGCTCTCCCTGGATGGAGTCTCTGTCGGTTGTTCCACTGCCGCCAGAGTTCCTGACTCGCCTGATCCACTCTGGTCCATCAAAGAACCCTGAGCAGGTACTGCCTGGGCCGAAGTGGTCAAAATTACTTTAATTTAAAATTAAATTAAATTAAAGTTCTATGTTCCAGTCCGAACCGCTCCGCCCTGGTGGGCTTCCCAACAACCTGTTCCGCCCCAGAGGGCATCTCTGTCACCTGTTCCGCCCCTGAGGGCGTCCCTGATGCCTAAGCCACCCTTGGAATGCGTCTCTGTCACCTGTCCTGCCCCAGAGGGTGTCCCTCTCACCTAAGCTGCCCTGGAAGGCATCTCGGTCACATCATCAAGGACTCTTCCCCCCATCCCTCCTCCTGCTCAAGATACTGCTCCTCCCCCGATCCACCACACTGATGAGCTATGCAATATCATTTCCGATTTTGAATGCAAAATTGCGTAGCTCGTCAGTGATCTATGGCTCTGTGTATCAACAGCTAAGTGAGATTTACTGCTAATCAAAGAACTGGCTTTACTGTTGAGATGCACATGAATTAATCGGCAGTTAAATCCCCCAACCCTAGAAACGACATCACTCTCCTTTCCAAGCGCATTCCAAACGATTAAATAATGGCATGCACATGCTCTGCACTTATACATATTGTTACATGTCTAAGGCTGCGTTCACACAGTAGCAGAATGTGGTTGTCAATCCTGTTTTTCAGTCTTTAATACGGTTACGTTCACACACAGTGATGGGTGTGACAGCCACATTCTGTAACTGAACTCACACCTGTACATTTTTAAGACTCACAAGCGCATTCTCTGAACATAGGCGCCGTGTGAACTGAACAGAACTGGACAACTGACTGTGCGTGTCTGGTGCTATGTGCTTTCCGGTAACTTACAGTAAAAGAGAAATAAGCTGCATGTCCAAGTTTTTTCCACCGGAGCCGCTCCCCCGTCAGTTTTGTGTTGTGCGCAAGCCGCACGATTTAAATGCTATGCTCTCAACACAAATTTAAAAGCTGTTGTTGGTTAATGAAGATTTGAAGAAAGAATTAGCGGCTAAATTGGACTCTTGTCACGGCAAACAGTGATAAAACCATCTTTGATATTACTTCAGTTACTGTCGCTATGGTTACTGGTAAGGAATACGAGCTTGACTCCAGTTGCACGTTCATACAGACAGAAATCTAAACACAACAGAAAGCCACTGTGTGAACCAGAATTTTGAGACACGCACCAGTAAAGAAAATATTCTGCTGATGACTGAACGTGCAATGTGAACAGTGCTTTACACTTGTCCAGTTTAGTTCCTGTCTACGACCCAAAGTGGTTTGAGCGATTGGATTTATATTCATCTGTAAATGCGCTTTGGAGGATATTTAAAGCTGGTCTTTTCACGATTGGATAGCTATCTGGTTAGACAAAATGCATGAAGTGACCAGGTGTAAAAAGCCCATATAAAAGCCTGACGGATCAGATATAACACTCTACAAAAAACACATTCAAGCTTCTAAAAATAAACAAAACATGAGATTTCTCAAGCTATTATTTCCAATGTCAGGCATCAGTCAGTCACCGCACACTCTCAATGCGAAGCCTCTTTAGTAATGAATGAGATGCTAGAGCCGTCAGGATGGGCAGAAAACTCAAGGTCCATTCTGACTCCAGCCGTTTGCCTCCCCGTGGCTTAATTAGATGAAGCACCAGAGGCCACTCCAGCTCCTCGCCTCAGCATGCCAGTGCAGATTCAGCCGCTGAGGCTCAAATGCTGCACGACACGCGCAGACTGTCAGACGCTACAGTTGCCTGCTGGACACGAGGGGTTCAGTAGACTCGGACAGGCTCGTTTTAATTCAAATCCCACTTATTCTCCCTCTCTCTCTCTGAGGAATGCGGGTCAAGTATCTAATCACAGAGACGCAGAGCCACTTCAGGTGGGACTGTGAACTCTGACCCCTGGGGCTTAAAGCTCACCTCCCTCACCTCTCCAGCAGAGTGGCCCAATTACTGTCAGACTCACTGTTGCTGTGGCAACCAGGACAGAAACCACAAGAGTTGAAGAATAATGCACCAGTATGAACAAAGTAGAGAGACTGTGGGGTCACAGGATCAAAGGTCAAGCCATCAACTTCTTGTGAGTTCAGAATCTGGAAAACTGTCTGGGTTTTTTCATATTTACAATTGCTAATAATATGTATTGCAAAGATTTGTAATTATTGGTCAGCTGCAACCATTCCATTGTTCTTTTTTTTTTTAAAGAAGTTATAACTTTTATTCATCAAGTACACATTAAAATTGACCTTAAAAATAACACAATTGTTCATTTCTGATGTTACAAAAGATTTCTATTTCAAACAAATGTTCTGTTTGTCTGAGAATCCTGAAAAATATAATGAATCATTGTTTCCACAAAAATATGAAGCAGCATTTCAACACTGGGAATAATAAATGTTCTAAAGATTTCTAAAGGATCCTGTGATTTTGAAGACTAGAGTAATGATTCTGAAAATTCAGCTTTGCATCAGAGGAATAAATTCTATTTTTAATTGTAATAATAAGTCTTCTCATTTTTACTGTATATTATTCTATGAATTCATACTTACACTAAACGTGATAGATAGATAGATAAGATGATTAGATAGAATAGATAGATAGATTAGATAGATCTAGATAGATTCACTCACCATCAGTAGTTCTGCTCTTGGTCTGTGAGTGTGATTTAGGTTTCAGTTCTGATCTTGGGTTTGACTCGCTCTCTGTAAAAGAACAACAACAAATATGATCACTGTAACATACAAGTAAATATCATAGATGATTCATGTTTCGACAATGACCGTTACAGTCAGCTGACTGTATTTAACAGCATATACATTTTTCCTGAACACAAATGTCATGTCTGGATAATTTGCATTTCCGGTCTCCAGTGTTTCTAGTCAAATCAGTGGGTATAACGAGGTGATAATCTAATGCTGAACCTATTCAAATGTTTTTAAAATGCACCTGGCTCCAGAGCACCATACCTTTACAGTTTCACAATGATTGCAGTGCTTCACTCCTCAAAGTTTAAAGAGCACACAGATGACATGAAACTACCGATGTTAGTTACATTAAAAACAGATGCCCACTATTTCAATGGATTCCTATAGAGACAGGAATAGAAGTGCAACCAATCAGAATGTGGAATTTGAAATGGTGGAGCCAACACAGTGTCACGACCAATTTGTACGAATTCGTACGAGGTGCCAAATTCGTGCTAAACCATACAAATTCGTATCACCTCACTTATATGACTTTGCACGATTTGTCTAAAACCCCCTGATGGGTAGGTTTAGGGGTGGTGTTAGGTGTAGGTCATTTGTATAAATTCATACGAAATTGGCAACTCCCAAAATACGTACAATTAAGCAAAACGTACAAATTACGTACGAATTTGTATGAAACCTTGTAAAATATGTATGAATTTCCATGAGATTGGGTTGGGAGCGCTCATCGTCATTAGGAAAATATCTACAGTCACACTGAGGTGAGGTGAACATGCTCCTCTCATCAAAAAAGCCGAAACCAACAGCAACAAGTCGATTCCAAGAATTAAGAAAGAAAATAATTTCCTCCAGAAACTGCAGAACCAAAGTGTCCTAAATGAGCTGTTCTGCACATTTAGTTTATAGCTGTACTGTATCTTCAGATTGATTATGTAGGAATGTTGCAAGAAATATCTGAGACATCTGAGAGAATGATATGTAAACACAGCCTAATGGAGAACACCAATTCCCACGAGCAATGAAGGAATATCTACACAAACATCTGTTTTCACCTTGCATTTAACATTAAACTTGCTTTTCATGGGGTGTGTAAATTCTGAACAGAATGACAATGACTGAATTGAAATTGAAATACTTGTGCCGCATTACTACATCGGTGCAGGTTTGTGAAAAAAAAACACATGTTCTTGAAAAACCTTGTGCAACTGCTTAGTGAATTCAGCCTGATTCTCTTTTTCAGCTTTATTTATGACACCGAAAGTTTTTGTGAAGCCTGACACGCTCTCAGTCTTTCTCTCTGTCTGCATCACCAGGGAATAAAACGGCAAATCAATTCACAGCCCCATGTGTGTAAGTGTGTGTGTGTGCCTTGTTTCTCTACTCATTGTGGGAACAATGTCTTTTTTTTTCATCCTTTTGTACATTTCTTTCATTTTTATCCCTTCCCTTCATTCATTCTGTCCATCTCTGTGAACACAGGGTCAAACAGAGAACAAATAGCTGGCCACTATCAGAAAGCCCACCAAAATAAAACCTCAAACCAATTTCCTGCATGTTTGCTCTCTGATCTTCTCCTGAGGCAGTGTGTATGTGTGTGTGTGTGTGTGTCTTTTTAACAGTGAGACAGCTAAAATGAGAAACACTGTTTGTGTACAGCTTGAGGACAGACATATCACAAATGAGATCTCTTTAAAATCTCAATTGTCTCTACTAGGAAGCGGAGAGATTAAACAGATTACATGCTTCTCAGATGTTTCTCATAGATTTACATAACCATAGTCTGCAATCAAGTCAAGGATTATAATATGATGTCTTTAACATTCCTCTTTAAAGGGTCTGTATTGATTCCAACAAAAGTTGGTTTTGATTCGTTTGAAATCGAGAATTGGCTAGAATTGATTTGATCAAAGGAAATCGATATCCTGTTTTAGTTCAACAGAACTATTTATTTATCAAATGCAGAGACGGTGTCTGTAGTCAAGATGATGATATTCACTAGAAGGTGTCCCCAACTAAGCAAGCTAGAGGAGTCAGCGGCAAGGAACCAAAACCCCATCCATGAGAGAATGGGGGAAAAAAAACCTTGGGAGAACCAGGCTTAGTTGGGTCCAGTTCTCCTCTGGCCGGACTCACAGCACCTAATTTTAAAGATGTATAAGGTACTAGAGACCCAGACTTGAGTAAAAGTACAAGTGGTCTATCAAAAAAGTGACTTGAGTAGAAGTTGAAGTGCTCTTTAAGCACCATACTTAAAACCAACAACTGAAATTGTTTTTGCCACATTCCCATCCAACTAATAAAGACATTTCTCATTACTCTTATTATAATGATCACTCCGTAGCTCTGAGTCTGCATTCTTCTTGTCTGAGGTAATCCAAAGTTTATTCCTCTGATTGCGTCTTCTTGAGTATTTATTTCTCACAGTGCGTCTTTTTCTGAGGTAAATTCTGTCTTATTCTTCTCAGCACGAAGCATACAGTATCCGGGATGAACTTCAGGTAAACTCTCGCTGCTTTGTTTGTGTTGATGTGGGTGTTTACATGCGCCGCGCTCCGCGTGGATGATTATCATACCTATTGTTCACGTGGCGTGGGGGCATGGTCGTATTAAGAGATAATGAAGGAAACGTGAAAGACTGGACATCGGCTGGCTTCATGTGAATATTTGTTCACAAAATATTTGTTTTCGATTAGACTGTCTTAGTGTAATAGTAGACATATCAAGCTTTCTACAGATATAACTCTCATGTCACTGTGTGGACTCAGTTTTTGCTGAGTTTCATTGCTTACTGAAGATCGCGCAGACCATCGCGGCAGGCAACGCACCCTGTTTGTTTTCTTCATTTTCTTAATGCACAAAGTTGTGTTGTTATTATATGTGTATACAAATTAAAGTAGACCTTTAACAGATTTAATTGATGTATTGCTCTTATCTGTACGATCAAAACTCCATGTGTAATTTAAGTTCTTATTGGCGTCATCAGGAGAAGACACCTCAAAACGCATATGCTTTTGCCGACCCCAATGCAGGCAGGCAGCTCTGTCTTCTTCTATCGTCTGATTCGCTCAATGATGAGCCAGCTTATTCAAACCTGTGACAGAGCCATATACTGCTCTGGCAATGATAATGTGGGTTTAGAATGATTGATAACGTTTTTATAATTGTGACGAGTAACGATGCAGCACATAAAAAAAATCGGAGTAAAAGTATTAAAATCATCGAAAATAAGTAAAAGTGGAAGTAGGAGAGAAAAAAAAACAATACTCCAGTAGAGTACAGATACGGCCTTTTAGTACTTGAGTACAGTAGTGAAGTAGTTCTACTTCGTTACTATACATCTAATTTCCAGTTCAATATTAAGCACATGTCAGATTGTATAAAGGACTTATAGTGTGTGTGTGTGTGTGTGTGTGTGTGTATGTGCGCACATCTGGTTCCAGCGATCTGTCCATGGAGCTCATTTATGTTAACTCGGCTTCGACAGTGATACCTACGACAGTGGGCTTTTATCTGTGTGTTGGACACACACACTTCTGCTCCTCTTCATTTCATTCTGTCCGTCTCTCTCAGATTCGCTGTCCTGATTGATTTTGAGGTTTGTTTCCAGCGTTTGCTTTGCACGCTGTTTGTTTTCAAGTGTTTCTCTTGCAAATTGATACACTGAGACAAGAAAATTAAGTCCACACCAAACTGACCAACCAGCTCACACACACACACACACACACACACATTTCCCTCTTCCCTCCATATCAGGGTGTGAAGATTCATCAGGATTTTTGTCATTTTGTCTATCACTGGACTTACTGTAATCTTTACTGCATCTTTTCATCAATTTAAGCTTCACCTTAAAACAGATCTCTCTCTATATATATATATATATATATATATTATTAAAATAAAATAACTCCACAACAAAAGTCCTGAAACTATTTCAAAACTCAGTGTGCAGAACCGCATTGCTTTATTTAACATGATTAAAACTATTTTAAACTATTTCAGATTGCTGTTGCTTTATTTAAAATAATTGAAAACTAAAGTGTCCTGTCCCTGGTGTGTGTTTCAGATTTTACTTTCATGTTTTTAATCAGCATTCACTGAAGTGTTTGTCATGCAAACACAAAAACACAATGTTTGAATATGAATTCCCCATTACAGCAATCTCTAAAGCAAAAGCCAGACTTCACGTCAACAGATATGATGGATGTTTTCATGAAGAGCTGTCAGGATGCAGCTTTCATCTTCAGAAAGACAGACTAAAGAAAACGAAGGACTGCAGCTGAGACTGGCTGAATTTATCTATTCAATCCAATCACTGAGCTTTTATCACATTCACCATCCAAACAGCATCTGCAGACTGACCTGAGCAGAACAGGCCACCTGTCTGAGCGCATCATCTGTAGCCTTGGATCCAGAATCAGACCGGATGAGCCATATACATACTATTTTATATCAAACCTTTCATTCAACACTGGTGTGTACAGACAGAACTTCATGTTTTTATCTATGAACATGAATAATCTGGTGGAAATGATCTACTCTATATTTAGACTCATTTATTTTATTATTTAGGTTAACAATGTTGTAGTGCCACGTAAAAATAAATAAATAAATAAAATATTAAAGTTGTGTGGAATGTTTTGAGAATACAGTAAAAACTACAACAATAAAATCAAAATGTTACAAGAATAAAGTGAAAATAAAATATTATAAAAAAGTATAAAATACTTTTTCAGAGAAAACAATATAGTGTTTTACATTTTAAAAGACATGTTTTGAGGCTGAAAGCTCATATGCGAAGGAGTGACAATGGTCATTAATATTCAGTGATTAACACCTGAAGAGACAAAGACCACTCCCCTAATGGCCCATTAATGTGATCGTGACAGGTAAGTCAGGTAACAATGAATGTGAGGAGAAGTGAGAAAAACAGCTTTATTTAAAGCACAGTATAATTTAAATATACATAATGAAGGTCAAAGACACAATATTGAACACACTGAACAGACTTTGAGTCAATTCTGAAAACAGATTCTGTTCAACAAGTCAAAGCTGATATTTTAGTGTTTGCTGCTGCTTTCCAAGGAAAAGAAAAGCTTGTTTTACCAGAGAATCTCAGTCTAGTCAAACAGGAAAACAGCTCGAAGAGAGGAGACAGACTCTGTGGTACAGGTGTCTGATCACTAAAAAACAAACAAAACAACTGTGTGTCACATTCTTGCTTCTTCCTAGTTTCATTTTCTTGTCTTCCTGTTTTGGTTTCAGTTCACGTCTTCCTGTTTGCCGTTATTTGGTTCTTCCTGTGTCTATATATGATTATTAGTTGATTCCCCAGCTGTGTCGTGTCTAGTGATTAGTCTTCGGTGTATAAACCCATGTCTTTTGAGTTCAGTTTTTGTCCGTCAACGCTTCTGTTTGTTGTAATTTTGGTTCTGTGAAGATATTTGGATTTGTTATTAAAATAAATATATGTTTATTGAACTGCACGTCTCCGGCGCTCTCCTTCACCTGCACCAGACCTTACACTGTGAGCATGCTAACATCATTATATTTAGGGTATATATTTATATAGAGTGATTTTGTAGTCATAGACCAACGCATGCTTTGTATTATCTTATAAGAGCATTTTACAGTATATCCAAGATTTTATTATTATTGTTTAGGACATTAAACATTTATAGATATAGATTTATAAAATAGATTTTTGAACAGAGCATCAATACTAAACACTATACATCGTAAGAAATGTAGTTTCACTCGATTTCAAGCATATAGTAGAACATTGCATGTATAGTAGTACATTGTAAATGTGTTCAGGTTTATGCCACAATATGTAAACTAAAGCAAAACAATAAAGAAACATGACTTACTCATTATAACGATCTGTTTGTGGGTCAGCTTGCACGATGCATCTGTGATTCCTTTCATGATATCTTCCTGAATCGAGCCACGCGTCAAATCTTCTTTGTCTGAAGTAAAGCCAAGCTTATTTCTCACGGCGCGTCTTCTTTCAGAAACAGACGCATCCGGAGTGAACTTGAAGACATGTTTTCAAGCGGAGCTCGCGCTGCTGTTGTGGGCGTGTACATGTCGCGCGACTCGCATGTGGATGATTGTAATAACAATAGCGCGTGAAGCTCGGTCGAATGAACTATAATGAGCTCTAACCCTGAAAACTAACATGGTGTTGTTTTCATACTGATAACCTTATCACAGAATATTTGTTTTCGACAGCACTAACTTCATTTTAGAGTAGACATATACAGCTTTCTGTAGATATAACTCTCATGTCTGTGAGTCACGTTTCAGCTTATTTTATTAACGTGTTTTATTATGAACATCACAGAGACAGAGACCCTGTTAATTTTCTTTATTTACCAAAAGTAGAATGTTCTGTTGTTATTGAGAGTGTATACAAAAAATAGACCCTTTACAGATTTAAATGCTGTATTGCTCTTATATGTGCGATCATATATGACAGAGCAGTTTCAGTTCTTTTCTTGACATCTGAAAAAAAAGCCACGCGCTCCCGCCGGCGGGAGATCCGACCTCAGACAGTTAAAAAAACTAATAAAACCTACATTAATGGATCTTGATTTAAAACATTTAAATTCTGCTTCCTTAAATTCATATATGTATTGTATTATGATATTCAAATCATAGAGCATATAAAAGCATATTATAAATGCAAACTTGGCTAGTATCTCACATCTTTTCTTCTTTTATGAATGCATCATGCTCTTTGAAAAAAATGCTGATTTTTTCCTTCAAAAGCATCTGACCTCTAAAGAAAGCTGAAGCACCATCCTACAATGCAGCTAATTTTTGCTACCCAATTAATTACAGCAAGAGGAATACACTTAAAAAATCCATTCATTCAAGAATGTTTCTGCATTCAGCAGCACATGCCGATGTGTGTTGAGCATCACAATCAATGATTGGCCCTGAGAGACCAATCAGGAGCGGCCAGATTAAGAGAAAGGCCAATCAGAATTTCTATTATTGATCCTCAGCCGGCAACAAACTCCAACAGGCATTTGACCAATTACCTGACTTTCAGTTTACCATAACCAAGAAATCAAGAAAGTGAGAGGGATGAATGCAGCAGGGCTAATTAGTGCCAGCTGATTGGTCAAGAGGTTAAAGACCCAATGACCAATCCGATCTTTTTCTCTCTCTTTGACACACAATCGGTTTCAAAGTTAACTTTCTGCTGCATCTGCCAACGCTGTATGAAGTCAGACAATGACCTGGGCATAAGCCTTTACCACTCACCACACCTCATCTGTTTGATTAGAAAAACATTCAAATTATGAAAAACTTTTACAATTTCATCCTGTGATCAAAGCTTAATTTTCAGCATCATTATTAGTGCAGTCTTCAGTGTCCCATGATCTTTCAGAAATCTTTCTAATATGCTGATTTGCTTTTATTGAATCATTTTTTATGTTAAACATGATTGTGCTGCTTCATATTTTTTGTGGGAAAAAATATCTATTTTTTTTTTCAGCAAAGGTGCATTCACCCGTCAGCATTCTTTTAAAAAGGTGCCAGCCACCGCCAACATTTTTGATGATTTTCACCCACATTTGATGGCCTTCAGAATATTTTTTGCTATGCATATATGAACATATTATATATCAAAATAAAGAACCAATCCAACGCTTTTGAACAAAAACTATATCTAAAAAAAAAAAAAAAAAACCAAAAAAAAGACAAAATACGACTGTATTATCTTTTATCACCACTTGAATGCAGAAAGTACAAAAAATCTAAGACTACGAGAATAAAAGTCGAAATACTATGAGATTTAAGTCGAAATGTAATATTTAGTATAGTGCACTTGTAAATGACCCGGATTGAGAGAAGGCCACCAGATATAGTCATATTTGAATATTGTTGTGTCCAAGCGGCCGCTTAATGTTACTGGGATGAGATTAATATCAAGAGTATGATATTTATTAAATACCTTTTCATCTTAACCATCAGCTCACACACACTCAGTCGACATTCCTTCGGGGGGCGCAGTAGCTCTCTTATTTAACATTTTTAGCACACTACAAAGACATTTATGTGGGATTATTAGCAGAGATTATATCATGTGTAATATTCGCGGGACAGTATGCTTGGAAATAATATTTAATGTCTTCCATTGGAACTATTATTTGTAATAGCAATAAGATTTGTCCATTTAGTAATTTTATAACAAAGTCTCAGCTTCAGTTTTATAGTGAACAGTAATGTGTTGCTCAAGCTATTTACTGATCAGATCGCTGTATTATATTCATTATTTGTAGCATGCCAGACATCCAGCAATCGCAATAATTTTCTGCTTTGTATCTTTTGATATTAGCTCATAGTTCAAATGAATGTGTTTTTCCTCTTTGTTTCAAGTGTACAACAAGATATAAAAGTGAAGGAACATCAGAAGGCATGGGAAAACGGGCTATAGACTCATTTATAGTGAAGTCTCACTGTAATCGACAAAATGATTGACTTACACTGCCCCTTAAACTAAAGCGATTTCAGCTATATGTCAGGCTATAATATTTATGTTATGTTAGAATATAAACATTGTTTGTATTGTTTTTATAAATAACGAAACCAATGGAAGACATTAAATATTATTTCCAAGCATATTGTCCCGCGAATATTACACATGATATCATCTCTGCTGATAATCCCACATAAATGTCTTTGTAGTTTATTAAAAAGGGTAAAATAAGGAATGTCGACTGAGTGTGTGTGTGTGTGAGCTGATGGTGAAGATGAAAAGTATTTAATAAATATCATATTCTTGATATTAAGTGGTTTCCGCAAGTTCTCGGATCTCATCCCAGTAACATCAAGCGGCCGCTCGGACACAACAATATTTAAACATGCCTATATCTGGTGGCCTTCTCTCAATCCGGGTCATTTACAAGTGCATACTAAATATTATACTTCGACTTTAATCTCGTAACATTACAACTTTATTCTCGTAGTTTTAGATTTTTTTTTTTTTTTTTTTGTGGTGGCACTAATGTTCCGTCGTACCATCCTATTGTTACGAGGCGGTCCTCTGTGGCGCTGTCCGACCGTCATCAGCGTATCCAGTATATCAGTATATCAGTATACCCTATCTATCAAACTATATAAAACTACATTTACAAATGTGTATGCGAGCTAAACAGATTTTAATAAACCTTACCTTTGACCGTTGATGTGTGCAAGGTCTTCCGTAGAGCTAACTCACTGGCGTAGACGACGTGCTTGTACAGAACATATCTTAAACATTCACGTAACAATCCGAATTTATCTCTCAAAATACTACGATTTTAATCTCGTAATATTTCAACATTTATTCTAGTAATATGTCGACTTTTATTCTCGTAATATTTTGATAATTATGCTCTCCACTAATATTGGAACCCTTGATAAATCTGAGCAAAGCTGGCTGTGAAAATAAATCAGCATTTTTTTATCCTTTTGATCTTTCATTCAAAAAATTTACAAAATTCTAATCTATCATTGATGTGAAACAATTGAAGATAGGAAGAAATTGTTGTGATGAAATAAATGTTTTTCTCCAATAATCGTTGGCCACAGTTATTGGCACCCAATTATCGTTTCGTCCTTTTCCCAAGATAGCAAGTCCTCTTCCAGGCAGCTTCGTAACATTGTATGTTGATTGGAAATTTGTAATTATTTCCCTGATGGTGGAAATTTGAATTGCTTTTCTTAAAGCCACTTCACTACTTTCTGAAGCTCAGTTATTTTTTGCAGCATATAAGAAATATATTATATGTTTATATGTTCTATGTTGATGATTAAGGGATTCCGGGCTTTGTTTTTCCTCCTATATATATTTCTGTTTAACAGGAAGCCAGGGCTGGATAATTTTTTACACATAAAAAAAGTGCCACAATTGTGGCCTACATGTATTGGAGAAAGACATTTATTTCACAATAAGATTTTCCCCATTTCAATTGTTTTACTTCAATGATAGCTTAGAATTCTGTGATTTTTTTTTTAATGAAAGATCAAAAGGATAAACAATACAGACTTATTTTCACCACCTTTGCTCAAGTTCATCTGAGTCACCAGCCTCAGAAAATCGCAAGTTAATAGCAGCTCAGATCAGAGACCAGATAAATGCCACACAAAGTTCACACAAGTTCTAGCAGCAGACCCATCTCTAGAACAACTGTTAAGAGGAGACTGCGTGAATCAGGCTTTCATGGTCAAATAGCTGCCAGGAAACCACTGCTAAGGAGAGGCAACAAGCAGAAGAGATTTGTTTGGGCCAAGAAACACAGGGAATGGCGTTTAGACCTGTGGAAATCTGTGCTGTGGTCTGATGAGTCCAAATTTCAGATCTTTGGTTCCAACCGGCATGACGCAGAAAAGGTGAACGGATGGATTCCACATGCCTGGTTCCCACAAGCATGGAGGAGGAGGTGTGATGATGTGGGGGTGTTTTGCTGGTGACAATGTTGGGGATTTTTTCAAAATACACACCTCCAGGCTGTGTAAGGGCTATTTGACCAAAAAGAAGAGTGATGGAGAGCTGCAGCAGATGACCTGGCCTCCACAGTCACTGGACCTGAACCCAATCGAGATGGTTTAGGGTGAGCTCGACCGCAGAGTGAAGGTAAGGGAGCCAGCAAGTGCTAAACACCTCTGGAAACTAGGGTTGGGTTTAGGGTTTTTTCGATACCAGTGCCAAATCGATACTTTTAAAACGATTCCGGTGCCTAAACAGTGCCTGAACTGATACTTACAAAATAAAAATGGTAACACTTTATAATAACTGCACACTATGAATCATTAGTTAATTAATAGTCATTAATAGTCATTAGTAAGCAGTTTATATTTACAGCTGTAAATGCCTTGTTCTTGATTTATAATCATATCTATTACAAAGGAGATTTAAAGGCTCGTTATCAACCAAACAGAACAAATAGAAACAACACAGAGGGATAAAGAACTATTAATTTCAATATGCAAGTAATATGAAACTGTACAACTGTTCACTTGAATGTTCACATTTTGTTTCACATATTGGACAAGCTATTGATCTAGCTATTGATCTATTCATGACTTAACTAGAGATGTTTCTGCCTCACTGACTAGCCTACTTAGTCTCGACCAAATTCAAAATGGTCAAAGCACAGTCTACTTACATGATCTACAAATATGATCTATATTGTCTCTTATCCTTCCATGTATGGTTCTCTTTTTTGAGCCTAGGAGACCCGGGGAGTCCCGTAACTCACTCAGGTTCCCAGCCATGTTCCTGGAGGCACCCCTTAACACTACATGCTTTCAATGTCTCCTTAATCAAACACATCTGATTCAGCTCATCAGCTCATTAGAGACTCCAGAAAACGTTATGGGAACCACTGCGCTAGGGCTTTCATTACCAAATACACCTAGAACAGGGACTGCCGTAAAAAAACGTCTTTCATGGGGAAGTGTTGTAACCCAACTGACAAGATATCTCACGAATGGCAGGGAATGAGTTAAAAGTGACAGTAAAGATGTTTTTAAATATTACAAAAGTCAGATGTTGAGTAGTTTTATTTGTTGACCAAAGCCAAGTTGAACTTGCATTTGGACGTTACTGGCTCCCGACTGCAGCCTTTGATTTGATTCCCAGTAAAACTGGCAACAGAAGCCGTCCTCACACAAGTCAGATCTGAATATTGACTGAGATGAAGCACTTGATATTGAGAATACAGTACTTCTGTGTCCAATCCTCACATGACACAACTTCAAACTCTTTCTGTGACTTTCATTTACGTTGAAGCTTGCGGCAAACGCAATGAACCTTGCAAAGATTTGCTGTGGTTCATATTTTTCCTGCCATGTCTTATGTAGATAACGTCTTTGTGCTCGTGTGACGGTCCCACGTGGGATTTGCTCTGCATAGTGAATCTAGGCCAACGGCCCGTACGAGAGCAGACGGTACGGGGCTAATGATGAGAGGAACGGATCACTGCTGGCTGATGCTCGGTTTTCACCACTTCTGCCGTCTCATCTCTTCTGATGAAGAAATAAACATTGCAAATACATTTTTAATGGCATAATAAAATCATAATGTCATCCTCCTTCTGGCCTGTTACCTATTTTCTCTTTGCCTTTCTGCTCGCTTCTTCGTTTTATGGGGTTTCACATTTGGTTGTGCCTCAGTGCCACAATATATACAAAAAATAAAATAAATAATTACAAATAAAACAGGAAAAGCAGGATATAATATTTTATTTAATATTTAAAAGTGAATATAATAATAAATAATTATAATTTTCTAATAAAATACAAAGAAAGGTACATTTTAAAAGTAACTTTTAAAAAAAGAATCTGTTAACAAGCAGCATACAACTTTTAGTTTAAGTTTAAAAATTAATAAATATGTATTACAAAGTAAAACCGTAAAGCAGCATTTATTAATAATTTGTAGTTTTAATTTAAAAAATGTATACAACATTAAAGTTAAGTAGCGCAGAATGAAAAAAAATCAGGCTATCATTTAAATAAACAAATAGTATTATAAAATAAAACTGAAAAGCAGCATATGACTTTATAAACAAAAGAATACATATTATTCATGTATTTTATTTTTTAACAATTAAATACAATACTTAAGTAAATGTATGCATACACAAATAAACCAGACTCAAAGTAAACAATCATGACTATTTTATGGGGTGAAGATCAAAATGTAGAGTTTGTGCTGAAATCATCCTTACAAACTCTGTTTAGCGTTTATCAAATACTCAACTTGCATCTTTCAGTGAAGTTTGCCAGAAACCTACTTGCATGTGCCCTCTTTCTTTTCTCTTTCGGTCTTTTTAAACCTACAGGAGAGTGTTTTTGTGCCAGTTAAACGGAGCCGGTCCCCAGCTCCAGATAAAGCCGTATTGTCCCTGTGCATAAATTGCAGGCAGTTTAAAGGGCAGATTGTTGTGTTGCCATCCCTGTGCGCCGCGTTTGCTGCCACTGCAGTTTGGCTCTGAAACGCTGACTCAACACCAAAACCATACAAATGCAAATGAAGCATTCAGAGAGAATTTCCCCATAACGAGGCTGTAATGAGGCCTGCACACGCAATTAAATTCACTGAGAACGCATGCCGTGCCACAATAGCAGATTACGGCAAAGACAATGTTGCACTCGCACACACACACACACACACACACACAGAAAACACACGTTATTCTCTGAGCTCCTTAAATCTCTTGTCATGTTTGTAATGGACAAGATCATAACCCTCATTTCTCTTTAAAGTGAATAATTACAGGCTGAGGCTAATTAAGTTTGTCAGGCTCAGCCACACTGCTTACACGGTCAGAGAGAGTTTAACCGTGGTGTGTGTGTATTTGCAGAAGTGCACCATGGGAGGCTGTTTATAGGAAAGAAAAAGAAAGAGATGAGGCTCTAAATTGTTTGTCTCTCTCTTGTCTAATGAAAATTCAGCAGAAGTGAATCGATAAACTGTGATTTAGGAGATCAATGTGGACACCGTGGCATTCTTAAGTTTGGAATGGATACAGTACACAAACACACACACTCTCACTCTATCTATCCATTCATCCATCAATCCATATATATATATATTAATAAGTTAAATATCAATTCAAATTTGTAGCATAGAAAATGTAAAAACTTAATAAAAAAAAAAAAACGTCTAGGTTACAAATATAACCCACGTTCCCTGAAGGAGGGAACGGAGACG
>JAUYWG010000048.1:4424787-4443004 GCA_034779775.1 Enteromius afrohamiltoni
TGTGTACGACCCTTGCCTGTTGACTACCCGTAATAAAGTTGCAAATGGATCCGCACGAATCCAGTGTTCCATCACAATGACTAATGATTCAGTGCATCAAATGTTTCACAACAAATGATTCATTAAAAAATACTCATGACAAACAATTAACAACCAATGATTCATAATAACAATCATTTACAAATCATTCACAACCAATGATTAAGAGAAATGATTGTAACAAATGATTCATAAAAGAAGTGCTTTACAATTCACAACCAGTGATTTACTCGAAGAACCGACTTAAAATGTGTTTACATTAAACCATTGTATGATTACATGCACATACTAGTGAATTGAACTAGTTCCTTTAAGCAAATTATCCAAAAGATCCAGTTTGCAGAAATGAATAAGATTTTACTTCTGCCTGAGGCAATGGATTACAGGTAATAATGCTGTAATTAACAGGGATCTGTAATACTCTCTTCTGCTCAGCAAGGCTGCATTTATTTCTACAGTAAAAAATACATGCTTAATTCAAGAAGGGGTCTCAAAATTGGCAAAACGTATAGTTTTGTTACCTTATTAATTTTAAGTTAAACTTAATTAATTAAGCCCTGGGCCTTTCAGTGCATCCCTGATAATTGATGTTTAGTTTCTTGCACAGACTGATTGTTTCACTTCACAAGATCTCAATATATCAAGAGCCATGGGAATTAATTCTGTAATGATGTAATTCATGAGCTGTGATTTATTTAAAGAACTGATTCACGCAAATAAACTGAACTGACCTTAAGTCTATTGCAGTTTTCATTTTAAACAGAGGTTATTAATTGCATGTGTTAACGATCTTATACTCACAACCAAATAAAACCATAACGATCATCACTTTGCTGGTTAATTTTTTTACTGCCAGTGAAATAATACAGACTCCATAGTAAATATTCCACATATATCAGCCAGCTCCAGTATGAATGTGTAAGATCTGATCGTCAATTGCCTATGTTCATCTGTCTTTATTAATGTCGTCTCACTGAATCCCAGTCATTTCATCTAAATGTGGAATTATTCAGAGCATCACATCCTGCAATGACACATACACACACACACACACACGCACGCAGTGCGGAATCCAGATGGCTAATTATCAGTTCATAATCTGATGCACATAGAGGTGTTGTTCTGAGAGAGAGAAAGAGAGCAATGATGCAAATGAAAACAACGTCTGTGGGAAAAAAAACCAAAGGACGGACGAAAAAAAGAAGTGAACGAGACATACTCTAAATCATTTTAAAGCTCCGACACCCAAAGAAAGAAGGAAAGTGTGATTGAAAAAGACAGAAAGAAAATTAAATGTAGCAGAAAGTGGAATGAAGGAGACAGTCGAGGACATTTCAGTCCCATAATACTTCATAATATAACACAGTCGGTTAGAGAGCCATATGTGTGACTTTAACAAACACTCAGACAGACAGACAGATAAAGAGATAAAGGGATAAGCGGCGAGGTCACGTGAGACGCAGACGGCTCCGTTACCGTTCAAACCATCAGAGACGTGAGCGTGTGGCTCATCTGCTCACTGAAGCTAATGGAGTTTGATACACAGCCATCTATTATTCATGCTGCTAGACTCCTGAACACACCTGTCTATCTGTCTGTCTGTGTATGTGTGTGTGTTTCTCAGAGGAGTCAGAGATGTGTTTCTGCACTAAAGTGTCTTTCTGTTTTCACACATTAATTCTCCATGCAGAAAAAGCAGACAGAATTGCAAAATCCAGTCATAGAAATGGAATTTAAAATATAACATAGAATGTCATGGAATTTCAAACTCTGGATAAATAAACCAATGTTCTTATTCAAATGATAGACTAGTGTGTGTGAATATTAAAGCACAAACGACTGTAAATGTGAAGTCTGAATATTGTGTGTGTTTCTGTTTGCAGTACTGTAAATGTGATGTAATTATGTAATGTAAATGTATCATAAACTTGCTATTATCTACCAAACCACTTAGAAATCTGCTGTCTCTTATTTCCAAGCATCACAAAGTGCTAAAAACATATGACAAAACATACATTACATTAGCCAAAATGTATCTGCGCTAATACTGAATATGTATTTAGGTTTATATTAGGTATCTGTTAAAAATAAATAGTCTAAATAAAAAAAATAGTAAAACATGGAGCTTTATTTATTGAACTTTTAATTTTAAGTAATTTCTTAATTAGGAAATAATTAAAGTGTTTGCGTGGGCACCTCCATGCCGGCACATTTTCAGCAAAAAACAAAAAAAACAAAACAAAAAGGACACAAAAAAAAATTAGTCTTAAGAACAAAATTTAAATGTAAGCTTTCAACGCATTATAGCAACATCAAATGAAGATATGCAACCTCTCACTCTAAGAGTGCGTTTAACAGGCTGGGAAAAACATGCTTCATGAACAAGACCAAACATTTATTTGGGGAGGCAAAGCTTTAATAATAAATGTGGGATATGTTTGTGCGTCTGTCTTGCGGAATGGACTCTGCTGTGGGGGGGTTAATGAAGGCGTGAATCTCTCTGGTTAAAAGGAGAGCGCAGTTAAAAGTTGCTGAGCCGTTTTTGCCAAAGTGTTTTAGGACAAATGCCCCCACTGGTTTGGCTTTTGTCATTTTTGGCATGTGCCACCTTGCAGAGATTTCGCTGCTTTTTTTTTGATATAGGTGTGAATCTCTCATAATTTGCATGGGAGCAGGGAGATTATGCTCTCAGTGTTAATCTACGTCTTTTGTTAGTTAAATATACGTTTTTGGTTTTTTAAAGACCATCAGCAGCTGATCAGAAAGTGTTTGATCACTTTATCCTTCTCAAACCATCACGACTTTTATATAATCCAAGAATAATCCAAGGGCGTAGCAGTGGTCGAACTATCAGCGAATGTAATCCAAGGGGCGAGGCAAGAGCGAGAGTCCGGGGCAGGCAGGGTCGAGAACGGTAAATCCAAACACAGAAAAACATGAAAACTTACAAGGGGGAAAAACACCAGGAACGGAGCAGGCGAAAGGGACACCCCCCAGGGCGGAGCAGGAGACGATGATGTTCACCAGGGCGGATCAGGCAGGACTGCACCGGGGAGTATAGAGAGGTTAGTGATGGCCTCTATGGCCGAGACAGTACCTGCTTTTAGTTTGTTGTAGCTGGTCTCCGTAGCCGGGGCGGGACCGGACAGGACTTCAAAGGCCTCCGTGGTCGGTTCATCGCAGAATGAGCGTTCGAGGACAGCCTCCGTGGCCGGTACAGGCCAGGACATTTGTTCAACAGCCTTTGTGGCTGGTACAGAGAGTTCCATGGCCTCCTTGGCCATAACTAGGTAAGGCACAGGTCTCAGGGGAATGTCAAGGGTGATCACAAGCAGGTTAGGGGTTTGTGCAGCCACTGACAGAACCTCCCGAGTGTCCACGGGTGGAGTTGACACTTCGGGTGGCTGTGCAATCACCAGCGGAAACTCCAAACCTTCTGCGGGGACCCCCGATACCTCCGTGGGTTGTGCAGTCACTAGCGAAACCTCCAGAGAATCCACGGCCGGAACATACTTCTCTGGAAGCTGTACAGTCACTGGCGGAACCAAAGGGGAATTTGAACCACTGGCAGGCTCTGGCGGGTCGTGCCATGGCAAATCAAGATCACAGAGGGGTTCAAGAATGGCAGCCATTTTGTGCAGTGACTCGGGAACAGTGGCCATCTTGTGCAAAGGCTCAGGGGTACAATGCTTAACATCATGAGGAGTGAAAGGGATTGAAGAGGGTCCCAATTTGTCAGGCATTGACAGAACGTCGGAGGTGTGTTCTTCCTCCCCGATTCCCACAGTTAATGAGGAGCCCACGCATAACAAGGCAAAGTCCTTTAAAGCCGCGAGAGATGAGCGCGGTCCCTCGAGTCTCAGCCGTGAGCGCAAGGGCAGATTAACACCATCACAAATATCTCCCATAAAATAATCTCTGGGAGATTGGACGCCTCGGTGTCAAGTAAAAAGTCTCGCATATGATCCTCCAGAGGTCGGAAATTCTGTTTTGGGGCAAACAGCATGGCAGTGGGGTTCTTACCTGGCTCGTTGGCCGATTATTCTGTCACAATGCGGAGGGATGACGAGAACGAGTGGATGCAAATGCAAACTATTTATTACAATCACACACAGGGTAGAATCAAGCAGAGTCGATTACCGGCAAACAGAGACATCAGACGAGAATAAAACAGTGATTCAGACGAGAGAATAATCCAAGGGCGTAGCAGTGTTAGAACGATCAGCGAACAGTATACAAGGGGCGTGGCAAGAGCAAGAGTCCGGGGCAGGCAGGGTCGAGAACGTTGAATCCAAACACAGAAAAACACAGGGAACACGAAAGGCTTACAAGGGGGAAAACACCAGGTACATCCACAATGATCTTAACACACAGACAGGTCCTTACATACACTAAAATACCAGACAAGCGGGCGGGGGAACTAATGGGCAGCCGTGGCAACAAAAAAGGTGGGAGGAGACAAATGTTCATAATAAAAGTCCTTGACGGAGACACAGATAAACAGACAACACAGTCCAGACTGGAGTGCCCTCTGGAGGCTTAAGAGGGCAAATCCAGTGCAGCTCATGACAGTTATTGTGGAAATGCATTATTTTGTAATATATTATGAAAGTTCAATTATTGTTAAAATGCATATATATTTATATTCTATGATGAGTGTTTTATAAATACAATTGATTAGACATGTTTTAATTATTTAATTATATATTTATATATATTTAATTAAACCATTAAAACCAATTTGAAAGTTATACTTATTTCATAGAAGACTTAATAATGAAAACATTTGACTATAATAATGATTAAAACAATGCTCACGCTCTCATCACTGAAGGTGAAAATAAGCAACACAATGCCAAAAATTAGAGCGCTGCCTTTAAAATCAGCTCTTTCTGCTTTCCTGCTTCTCATGGGAACACAAGGCACTCTAACGCACAATATATGGGACTGTTCCCGAAACCTTTTGGGTAAAGGTAGCCAATGCCATCTCAGCACTAACCAGCACATCTACTGCATCTACTTACCAACAACTCTTAAATCCTCACTAAAGAGAGAGAAGCGCAGCCGGAAAATTAGCATTTAATGTTCAACATGACAGAATTAGTGCACTCACTTTATAATCATCTAAGCAACGCAACTAGAACAAACTCGTTAAATGCAGAAGAGCAAAACGAGAGCGCTCTGGTTTCAAACACGCTTGCGGCTGATGTGTCAGTCATTCTCATAACCGAGATCTGAAGTGTTAAACTTTGTGTTGTGATGATTGTAAAGGTAATTCAGGCTCTCTTTCTCTATGGCGGAGAGGGCGATAAGCAGTGGCTCATAATAGCGTTCTCATCTCTGCTCTCTTGGAGATGAGCCCGGACGTAAATACAGGTAAAAATGAAAGCTGGAATAATGGCCGTGTCTTATCTCCAGGGATGTTCTTATTGGCTGCTCTGAGAGCGTCAGGACACTAGGACACACAGAGACGTCCGATAAAGCACTAATGGAATCACTGCATTAACATAGACCTTCTTCATACCGTATTACACACAGACAGAGCAAGAGACGGTGCAGCATAATCATAAGGACTGTCAGGTAATCAAGTTAACTCATCACAAACAACTGCATTTACACATTTCAAAAGTTTGGTGTCAGTAAGATGTTTTTGAAAGTATCTTCTGATCACCAAGGCAGCATTTATATGATCAAAAATTCTGTAGATATTGTAGAATATTATTGTAATTTCAAAAAAGTTTATTCTAGGCAAATACACTGTAAAATATAATTTATTCCTCTGATCAAAAATGAATTTTCAGCATCGTTACTCCAGTCTTCAGTGTCCCATAATCCATCAGAAATCTTTCTAATATGCTGCTCTGAAAAAGCTTGTAGAAGACATAGAAATCTTGTTTACATCTTTAAAACACTTTAACTGTCAATTTAATGAGTGCTTGATGAATAGAAGTATGGATTTCTTCTTAAAAATCATGAATGCTAGTGAATATTAGAAAAGCTCTAATATCAATAACCCAGTAGTTTAGTTAATGATCCTCTGCTATGATTATTTTACACATAAACAACACAACAGCGACGTTTACAAGTTTTGCAATCCAAAACATTTTTAAAATGTAAAATGCGTTAATAGGCTATTGATAAACAAATATTAATCATTCGGTACAATTTAGTCTATATTAAACCGTGAAGTGCTTTTACTGCTTTCTCTGTTTTTGCTATCGACATGATACTCAAGACTGAGCGCTAAATCAATGTTTCTGAGTGGAAAACAAACCTCTCTTTAAGCTCGCCTGCAGGAGATCAAGCTCGATGGCATTATGGACAAACGAAGGCCAGCTTTTTTGTTGTTGTCTTGCTTTGCTGGATGGAAATAAATTGTGGTGAGCATATATAAACAGATTTATTTCAGTTACATTACTATAGACTTTAATTCAGGTGTTTATTTTCTGCTTTCATTTTAATTTTAGTATTTGTATTACTTTTCATGTATATATATTTCATTGCAGTAAACTAGAATAATTCAGCTTGTAAACAAACTTAATCAGCACAGCTGTGAACATTACAGTACATTGCGAACAAAACTCCAAAAAATGTATATTCATATAGTAAAATCATCAAAAAAAGCGTTAAAAAGAACGCAACCAACATGAAGTAATGAACAAAATATGAGCAAGAGAATGGTCAGGAGGTCACACTACACACCTGAGCTGTTTATTAGTTTACTCTGCTCAGAGTCATAGAGAATAATCAGCAGATGGATCTCTGACACTGATTCATCAGCTTTGTCTCTCTCTGTCTCTCGTTCGGCTCAGAATCTGTCATTTTCCCACAGGTCTCTGCGGAGACGGGGGAAAAACTCTGACGTTGCCATGGACACCTGGCAGAGAGTTGGGCACTCAGGATTCTTCTGGTGTCTGATGGGCAGCGTTTAGCTCAAATCCTCCAGAGAAGAGCCGCATGTGTGTGTGTGTGTGTGTGTAAGTGCTGAGTGCAAAATTACATTTCTGCCTCACCTGCCATGGATGAATTGCGAATTTTAGATTTTTTCCTTGCAATATGATTTTGCTATATTTGGTTCAAATCTACATTATTTACATTGCATTCTTTCATATCGCAACACTGTGTTAATACTGCACTGAATTTGGATTATTTACACAAAAAAAACAACAACAGAGAACATGTGCATACCAGGCTTGTGAGACGTCAGCATTTAAACACGCGGTCTGAGATATTTTACATCCAACAGATTAAAGGAACAGTACGTAGGTTTTCACTGCTAGAGGTCACATGTTCAAAAAACAACAGGTGAAGCTTAAAAAGGCTGTGAAAAGCTTTTAATAGACGTACATTCACGAATCATGTACACAAATGAGGCACCTGTACCTTCCACAGTTATTAAAACAGTAAAGAAAGCAAGCAGAGAACATTTACACTGTCAAAGAACAGTTTTACAAAGAAGGATATTGAAGAATGTAATTGATTTACCAACTAAACATTGTTTCTGATTGTGATTAATCAACTAAACTTAAAATTTGTTTGATGTGTCCAGATAACTGGTCAGTGTGACCTGTAACACGCTCCACTTTCCTCTCATTACAGCTCTTCAATGACCAGATGATACTGAAATTATCCAAATTCATCAGAGCTGGAGCGGCCTGTGCTCCAGACTCCTGACCCCAGCTGATCATTCAACTCATTAAGCCATTTAAACAGCTGTGCAACAAACTCCAAGAGAATATTTGACTTGAATACCAAAGTTAACAGGTTAGTCTTGTTATCATTTACTCACCTCACATCTTCTCAAACCTGCAGAACCTTCTCTCTTCAGTGAAACACAAAAGAAGTTATTTAGCCGAATAATGCACATAGCACTTTTCTAATAACAGTGTGCTGTCCAGCTCCAAAAATGACGAGAAAGCCACATAAAAGTAGTTCTCATGACTACAAAGCTATCATATGGCTTCAGAAGAAGCACACGTGTCATATGGACTCCTGTTAATGGGGCTTTTTTGTCATTGTTGCAGCTCGACAGTACCATATGCTTTCATATAATACAGCACTCTGGACATCCGGCCTCTGATCTGCTTTTCTGTTCACCAGAAGAAAGAAAGTCGTGCAGGTTTGGACCGACATGAGGCCGAGTAAATGATGACAGAATGTTCATTCCTGGATGAACTATCCATTTAACAGAACAAAGCTAAAGAAGCTGGATCAGAGCTGCTGGTGTCAGGCTGCAGTCTTTGGTCTCCATATCAGCACAGAGCCAATCAGACAGAAGAACTCTTATCTGCTCCTCCAGTGAACACACACTTCACTTTCACATCTCACACACTAGAGATTACTGTAGATCCGACTCTCATCAATACGTGTGTGTGTGTGTGTGTGTGTGAATAAGGTTCCTATTGTATTGTCCTATTGTTCCTATTCCTATTGAAAAGGGTTCCTATTGTAGCCTTGACTGAATCACATTCATTTACTGTTCTAGAGTGTGTGTACTTACAGGAATAAATTACAGGTTAAAAATCTGTTGAAATAGAAAAAAGCTATTTTAAATTGTAATAAGATTTCACAATTTTACTGCGTTTTGTTTATCAAACAAATGCAGTCTTGATGGGCAGAAGTGACTTCTTTCGAAAGCATTAAAATCATAAGGATTCAACCCTTTGAGCTGTAGTGTAAATGAGGAAAATGTATGAATGCAGCAAGGTTCGTATGAGTTTAGAGGACAGAAAGTCCATCTAAAGTACCAACCACGATAGGAAAACAAGTGTGTGTCTGTATGTGTGTTTGGCAACACGATCATTCGTTTCAATTCATCTAAGAGCTTCTGAACACATCAAGCAGGAATTACCAGAAAAATATCTGCTATGAAACATTGATATGACATTTGATGTCAGGATAACAGCTGCTTCCATTACCACTAACAGAGGGCCAAAGATCACACACACACACACACACACAAACACACGTTTGTCGATCGAAACCTGAAGGACCTTTGAGAGGAGACAATAAGAGACGACGCTAGAGAATATAAAAAGAGAAGAGGCTAGATAAGATGGCGGATAGATGAGAAAAGGAGAAACTGAACAGATCCATGAATAGGATGAAGTGCATATAAACGATCGTCTTTGTGAGAGCATCGATCGTGTGTGTTTTCTGCATCACTGCTTAAGATGAACAACATGAAGAAGACAAAGAGAGATTTTTCTCTCTGTAGATATCCGTTTATATAATCATTTTAAACAATGCAGCAGTAATGTCCTCCTCAAATCCTAACCAGGCTGTTATGAAGCACAACCCAGCTTTTAGTGAATCGTGGTGTAACATCTCAGCCCAGCAGCAACCAGGACGTATCTGAACGAGATTCTATTAGACCAAGAGCTCATTCGAAGTAGAATTATACGCGTCTCAAGTGATCTGATCACTAGTGGCATGACATTTGTAGTGCAGGTATTAATGTGTCTGATGGGACAAGAGCAAAAGAACGTTTTCTAACCAAACACTATCATCCTGTCAATACAAGAGTGGCTTACACAGAGAAACAACCAACTGTAGACCATTAGTACACAACCAACCAACAGAACACAATAGAAAAGCCAAGAAATGCGAACTAAAACTGTTTATATATATTTACATTAGGGTTGTCAATGTTAACACGGTTAACGCAGGTAATTAATTCAACATCCTTAACACATTAAAATAAGTAAACTACTGAAACACTTTATATTCTAATATTTTTTTCCCAATGCTGCTTTTCTGTTTAGAAATCAGATAATTGTTTTCAGATAATTCATAATTTCATAATTGTTGAATCAGATAATTGTTAGCTGATAAACTCTTCAGTCCTGTGATCCAGCAAGAGAATCCATGAAGAAAACAGTCCAATACCAGGGAATCACTCATGCGTCACGCAGTGTAAATTACAGATGGAACGGATATTACTGTATGACATGCATATATATATACACATATATATATATAAATGCAGTCCATTAATATTTTTCCCAAATAATTTAATGCTACTCTAATATCATAAAAAAAACATACACACACACACACACATATATATATATATATGCGCACACATATACAGAGTATATATAATCAGATCAAATAAATATATATAATAAATATTAAAATATACATGTATATGTAAAATATAAAATATGCAACATATTTTATCCAATTTAATACATTGAATATATTATAAAATATTGAGAGAAGAAAATATATAATGAATATGGATTTCAATAAAATGAATAGTTTTAAAATAAATAGGAAACATAAAAAATATACTGAATTAATTTGAAAAAATTCAGCCGTTTTGTGCAGTCTGAGTAAAGTTTTATTTGTATTTTTTTTTACATCTGAATAAGACTTAATTTTTATTTTTTAATTTTAATTTTAGTTAACACTTAAAAAATATTTACCTTGTGTGAATCAGGGGCGGAGCAGGAGGGTGGATTCTGGAGCTCCAGCCCCGAATGTTTTTTTAAAAGCCCCCAAATCTTTTGGGTTTTGTTAAAAATCTAGTTTTTCGACACATTATGCAAAAGTGATCAAAACAGTTCAATCCCATGCTCCCACAGTAACAATAAAATGATATCAGCTGCATTTTCTCTCTCTCTCCTCTCCAGCGAGCTCACGTCACACACACCGCTGTTCTACATAGCCACGCCTCCTTTCAATCACTCAGTTCGTCACTCATCTCATCTTGTTCACCGCAAGCATTTTTACATTATAACAAGCACTAAATTCTGAGTTAAATAAGTTTGCTGAATAAGTTTACTGAGGAGAGCGTTGGGTCGCTATTACTGTGCTAACTCATATGAGCTGTACCCATCATTGAGGACCTCTGTATTTTTCCAAAACAGAAATTGTAAAATAGTTATTAATTTCTACTTTGGTGCTGCAAGGATAAAGCCAAGATAACAGATCTTCTCATCTGAGGTGCATTAGGGGTAGAGATATGTTATATGATATGATATGATATATAGTCTGCAATCAAAAATTTCGCAAAAAGCATTAACAAAACACTCCTACAGAGTATAGACTAGTGCACCTGCGCATTTACTGTGTGTTCTTCTTTTCCAACAGCTCAAAACAGCTTTTTTTTTTTGTTTTGTTTTGTTTTTTTACAACAGCTCAATAAACAAAAAAGTTTAAGAATCCTGGAAAATAATTGATGGTACTACTGCCTGCTGACTTAGTTTTAAACCTATATTATTATCCAATTTAGGAGCTTAAGACGGACACATTTAAGTCGGGAAAATCTACATTTTCTCTGGTTAGTATGCCCCCAAATAATCTAACTATAATTGGGCTAAGCCCGGAATGTTTATTTTGTCTGGCTCCGCCCCTGGTGTGAATATAAACAAGTGTTTATCAGAATATTTAGACTGGTTGGGGTAGGTACCGCTGTGGAGTAGTCCAGTAGCCGCGTCATTCATCATAGATATAAACAGAGAAAAGAAGTTAAGCTAGAATGTTCTTCTGCAAGAGACACACAGGTCTGTTTATTAACTGCTAGAGCGCCAAAAGCTTTAAACAAACGTCATCAAAACTCCATAAATATTTGTGTGTATCTCCCTACATTGTCATTTTTACAGTGTTCGTTCACAGATCAGGTCAGAAAAACCTTAGGCAAGCTAAGAATAGCTCACACATTATAAACTACATGCATGCACTATATTCCATACTATAGCGCTGATGCTGTCTGTCAGGATGACCGCCCTTAAAAGTGTGTGCCACGTGTCGACCAATCAGCGCACAGAAAGTGCTCTTTTCCCAAGAGCTCTCATTAGAAACAATGCCGCTGCTTTTTGTTGTTAAGACAGAGACACAGTTTCTATTTTTCTGCATTATTAACTCTCTTATGAGCTTCTAAGCCCCCCCCCCCACACACACACACACACACACAGACACTGTGCAAATGAGACCGAGCACCTCGTATTGCTCTGTTTGAACTATTATAGGCTCGTATGAGAGATACAGAAAAGAAAAACACCACTAATAAAGAATCTGTGCACATCTTGACAACAACTTAGATGTAAAACACACAAACTCACCTAATATCACAAGACTGTATACTATTTATCAAGCAGATACTAAATAAAAATTCAGTTAAACCAAACAATAATACAACAATTAGTGCTTCATTCTCTCAGGCTTGTGTTGTTTTCTTACATCAGTTGCGTTTTGATGGACGCTTTTTAATTGGGTCCGGTGATGTCATCCTTGTTAGTGTCTACATATCTAGTTTTACAGCCTAATGGGGTCTGATGATGCTCGGTCATTTTGGGTTGTAATTGGGATGGTGTGTTTGAAACGAGAGGACTGTGCTGCTTTATTTAATGCAGGATTTGTAGGGAGGCCGTGCAGCAGGAACGCGTGTGACTGGTGCTTTTTAAGAGTGTGTGTGTCTACAGATATTTGTAAACATGTGATCTTTGGCCCTCTGCTGTAGTAATGAGATGCAGTTGTTATCTTGATATTAGAGCTCTAGCGAAGATGTTGTGTTCATGTTTAACACAGCAATAAGCTGCTTAAGGCCACGTGTTACAGCAATTGTAAAAACGCTACAGCAACCCGTTCAACTAAAAATGAAGTCTTTGTCATCATTTACTCATATCACTTTATTTTTTCTGTGGATCACAGAAGTTAGACAGAATGACAGCCTCTGTTCACTTTCACTGAGTGGATAAAATGATGCAATAAAAACGCAATGATATTTGATCCATTAGGTTTTGAAAGGGAGAATACGGAGGGAAAAAAATCTTCAATATGCTTCAATGCATAAATAAAAATCAGTTTAAAGTTTTGAAAGCAAAAAGACACTTGAAGCATACCCAGAAGGCCCTGAATACCTTTTACTTGCCTTTAACTACCAATCAGATGAGAGAGATGCATTGTGGATTGTGTAAACTTATAACACAGGCTTTAAAGGATGTATTTAGTCAAAACGAAGAATCTCACTTCACATATTTTCCTCATGAAGATGTTACACACCAGGTTGGCCCTATATGCTGCCAAACGAGCCTGTTTACAGAGAGATCACATGCATGCATATGAATATGAATATGCATCCTTGTGTGTGTGTGTGTGTGTGTTGGGCTTGATTACACTAGAAGTCATATGTGTGTCACACTGTCAGCTGTTGCTGTGAAAGCCTGTCAGGATGTTGTGCATGAGAGTGAGAACTCTATTACCACACAGACACACACTCTTCACACTCACTCTGTGCCACTTGAGAGATGGAAGTAATTCTGAGTGCCGGAGAGCCGCAGACGCAGAGATGAGCTCTTTCTCCTGCTCTATAAACTGAGAGTGATGACCTGTCTCTGCCTTCCACTTCAAAACAAACTCATGAGTTCAGGCCCACCTGAGACCCGCTATCCCTGTGTATGTGTGTTCAGATGCACCTTTACACACACAGGGAGTATAGACCGGATGACGGACAGCAGAAGGACACTTGACATTACAGCTCAGCCATTACAAAACTACTGGAACATGCAACATAAAAACTCTTAATCAAATCACTCTGCGAGTCATTCTCACAATCCTGATGTGAATCGCAAAAACAAGAAAACAACTAGTTTACTGAGAAATTACTAGCAAGTTTTATAAAACATCAGGATTGTGAGAATGACTCGCAGACTAAAAAAACATACTATTTCCCAGCATGCCAGTAATTCAGTAAATTACACTTCCTGTCTTTCCAATTTAAATTCAAATTCAACTGGAGGGTAAAACTTAAAACTGCAGCTCAGGTCTGCATATTTTCAATCTGTTTCAAGCCACAAATATTTGTATCACCTCAAAAAATGTATGTATATTAACAAACTGCAAGTTTTGCCAATCGCCAAAAAGTTGGGCATTGAAAACCCTTAACATGAAAATCTTAATGCTTTAAGACAGTGATATTAAAAGACCTCATTGATAACGTATGCTATTTAAAAACAAGCTGATGAACTCACTATATGCAAAAAAACAAACAAACATATAGATAGTAATAACTAGTAATAATAATAATAAGTAATAAAAGTTTTTGATGAATACATTCCAGGATATAGTGAACTTCAATGGACTCCGAACGGTTGAATGTCAAAATGATAATTTCAACGCAGCTTCAAAGGACTATAAATGATACCAGTTGATGAATAAGGGTCCTGTCTAGTGAAATGACTGGTCATTTGAATTTTTTTTTTTCTGTATATGCTTTATAAACACAAATAGTCGCCTTGCTCTGCCGTGCGAGTAATACATTATTATGCTGAAAAGTTTACACTTCATGTAGGTGGAAAGTACAAAGCCTTTTAAACAATAAACTGACACAAAGACATTTGAACATGTGTCACTAAACATTCAACTACTTTTGAACGGTCCTCCTCCTCCACATATTAACACTGATTCTGTAATTCTGCCTACATCAAGCATGACCTTTTCAGCGTAATAACGTATTACACACATAACAGAGCAAAGCAAGGTGAGTATGTGTGTTTATAAAGCATATAGCCTATATTTTTATTTTTTTAAGAAACTATTAATACTTAAAGGAACACTCCACTATTTTTGGAAATAGGCTCATTTTCCATCTTTCCCAGACTCAAACAGTTGAGTTTTACAATTTTTGCATCCATTCAGCCGATCTCCGGAAATGGATGGTAGCACTTTTAGCTGCAGCTTAGCTTAGATCATTGAATCCGATTAGCATTTTGCTCAAAAATGACCAAAGAGTTTCGATATTTCCTATTTAAAACTTTGGTAGTTACATCATTCAGCAAAGTTCCTTGAAGTTGGAATTGCTGGAACGGAATGGAAGTATAGTTCCTAGCCATATTGGCATAGAAAATCACAACTTTTCATTTTCCATCCGTCTTAGTACACAATGTAACTCCAGAAGAGTCAAGTTTTAAATAGAAAAGATATCAAAACACTTTGGTCATTTTTAAACGTGATGCTAATGGTCTAATCAGATTTAATGATCTATGCTAAGCTGTGCTAAAAGTCATTTGACTACTCAAAGACTGGTCAACTTAAAAGACAATTTTCTCAATATTTAGATTTTATATATATAAATCAAAAATTGTCTGTATATATATATATATATATATATATATATAATTTTATTTTATCAGGTTGCAGATTTTTTTTGCAGAACACATATTTGTGTCTCTGCCAAATATTCTAACAAATATCCTAACAAACCATACATCAATGGAAAGATTATTTATACTTTAAATAAAAACCCTTATGACTACTTTTGTGGGTCATATATTATTATTCAGGAAGAACCTGTAATAGATCCAACAGGATATTTAATGTAATTTTATGGTAAAATACTAAATTTTCAGAACTGAAAATGATATTTTATTATTTACAACAAAAACTATAAACTGACGTATGAAAGTATATTTAACATTTTTACTGTGAATTCACTCTGTAAAACTGTTGCTATAGTGGTCTTTTTTTTTTACGGTGCACTGAAAAAAATTGTCGTAGAAACAACTTCACACTTCAAATTCTTCACACTTCAAGTTCTCTGCCAGACCCAGAGATCGGCTGAATGGATTAAAACAGTAAAACTCAACGGTTTAACTCTAGGGGAGTTGGAAAATTAGCTTATTTACAAAAATAAGTGGACAAAAAAGGATCCGAGTTTTCAGAAACTGTGATAGTGTGAACGTAAGCCACTCTAAGCTTGTTCTTTATAATGCTTTAGAAAAAGCCTTGATTGTTTGCATCATCAAAAAAATTAACTATAACCATCCAGCTCTAATCTGCTAAATGTGAAAAAAGCCATGATATCATTACAAACTAAAATCATGACTTTCTATAAAACTGAATGCATATTGTGATAAAAGAAAAGCCTCAAAATACACACACAAACATTTCACCAAAACAACACACTCCAGCTGTATGGCATCTGATGAATTAGCGATCAGTTTAGTGAAGGATAAGTACCTGGAAAAGCGTCTGGCCTCTCAGACGGCTCTCGGGCTTTTGATTGGCTATGAGAGGTTTGTGTGACTTTAGAGAGCGCCGGACATAATTACCCTAAATGAACCAAACCCTCTTAATCAACACAAGAGCCACCAATCACCGAGCTGTAATTGGAAATGCCAGTGTGTGTGTGTGTTAGCCACTGTATCTTTGGTTAACACATGGCTTATAGCGCGTAATTAATAATGTACACCTTTGCGACTTTGTTCTTTAATCCTTCACGACACAATGACGGCCACGCAGTGTAATTCTCACAGCGGGAAGTTTCACAGGGCTGTCAAAAGTGCTGACATCTTCATGTAAGTCTTAAAAACCTTACATGCACACATGATCCCTGGGACAGATCGAGAGGAAAGCATCCTTTCATCTGGGAGAGGCTCAGATCGGAGAAGTTTCTCCTGCAGGCGCTGCCGTGACAGCCTTCGCTTCGCTTCGCCACCGCCACAACTACCACAACAAAAGCTCAACAATGATGCGGCTGACAACAATGGAGCGCTGCGGGACACTAATTGAACCTGTCCATCAGGTGAATCGAATTTACATGATCTCAGCGAAAATCTAAATGCGCGTGTTAAACAGATGGAGAGTCTGTGACCTGAACCTAATTTTAACAGTAAAACTTGATTGGTTATATGCATTGTTAAAGACTGGTCATTTGACTACTCAAAGACTGGTCAACTTAAAAGACAATTTTCTCAATATTTAGATTTTATATATATAAATCGAAAATTGTCTGTGTGGTAAAATACTAAAGTTTCAGAACTGAAAATGAACAAGATATTTTTTATTTACAACAAAAACCATAAACTGACGTATGAAAGTATATTTAACATTTTTACTGTGAATTTACTCTGTAAAACTGTTGCTATAGCTGTCTTTTTTTTTTATGGTGCACTGAAAAAAATTGTTGTAGAAACAACTTCACACTTCAAATTTCACAAATAATTACATTAACATATCAAATTAATCATGAACATTTTGCAGAAGAAAACTGACTAGTACTTTCATATAAACCATGTACCAAAATGTACAAGTACAAACTATTTTAGTGTGTACAGCACATCTTGCAGCTTTTACCTAGCTTGATTTCAATTTGTATTGCATTGTCTTTTTTACAAATAGCCATTGCATTCAGCTCAGTCATTTGGCATTTACACAATTCTGTCTAATGTTGTCAAGTGCTTGTAAACAAAGCTCATTAAATGTGTTGCAATAGTGCAGCAAATGTCAGATGCTGTTCATGTTGTTGAACTGGAGCCGATATTACAACATGATATTAATAAGATGAAAACAGCATTGCTCAGCAGAGGAGAATTCATCACTTTATACCAACATCCACGTTTACCTGTCGTCATGCTTTCTATCCCATCATCTCCCTCTCTCAGACTGCAATTATTCACCATATGGAATTAAAGTGCTCAAGTGAATTCATAAGTGTGAAGATGGCATGTTTTGAATTTTAATCTCAGATAACTAATTTCCATCTCATTCAAACACACACTCCATCAGCCCTCCATAAGAGTTTTTTCTTTTTACAAACGACTGCACACATTTGAGTGATTTATGCTAGTAAACAGATACTATAATTGAAAATAGCTAAATACCCTAGAAACACTATAGAAATTACACAGAATGGACCACCCTACAACCCTAGCATCAACATAGATTATTTCGCAATGAGTTTATTTTTCAAATGAGTCAACAATGTGAGTTTCATACATTTTTTTGTTTCATAATATTGTCAGTATTGCTTTATTTCTTATAAAATACAGATTGTTTCAAACCAGTTTCACAGTAATAAGCAGAAAAATCAAACAGTCACAAATTTCCACAAAAAAACCTTTTTGTGTCTGCAAGAAAAACACAGCTGTTTGAATGTACCATTTTAATCAATGGCCAAATAAATCAGCAATTTAGACAAATCATTTGAATTACTCACTCAGTAAGTGATCTGCCACAGCCAACTAATACTTTAACCCTCTGGGGTCTGAGGTGATTTTGGGGCCCTTGAGATGTTTGGACATGCTCTGATATTTATGTTTTTTCAGCTACTTATAACATATTATTGACCAACCTGTAATTTTCTTTTCTTTTTTTGTAAGTTTTGTTCTTACAACTCTGAGCGTTTTCTTGTGGATTTATCAGTGGATTACCTGGACCTGACTTTGGATTGTTT
>JAUYWG010000048.1:4449112-4459949 GCA_034779775.1 Enteromius afrohamiltoni
GCCCGTTTTTGACCACTGCCTGTACGACCACGAGTTAATCTTAATAAACAGCTTGCGCATGGATCAAAAGCCTCCTGAGACTATGTCACATTTTGAGGCTGAAAGCCAGTATACGAGGGAGTGATAATGATCATTAATATTCAGTGATTATCACCTAAAGAGACAAAGACTACTCCCCTAAAGGCCCATTAGTGACTGTCACTGAGGCAGGTAAGAAATAATGTGAGAAAAACAACAACTGTTTTTTTTAAATATTAAGTATTTTATTTAAAACACAGCATAATTAAAATATACATAATGAAGGTCAAAGATAAATTATTGAGCAAACTGATCTAACTACAGAGATGTGAACTTTTTTTTTCCCCAGAGAATATCAGTGTAGTGATAGTAAATATCAGAGCTTCTAGAGGTCATCGGCGTGAGGAGACAGGACTGTGTGCTGCTGTGATTCTGATCACTTAAAAAACAACAAAACATCTGTGAGCATGCTAATATCAGTATATGTACACACACACATATATATATATATATATACGACGATCAATCCGTGACTCGCTAGAGTCTGCATTCTTCTTGTCTGATGTAACGTTAATCCGAAGTTTATTCCTCTGAGCGTGTCTTCTTGAGTTATTTATTTCTCACAGCGCATCTTTTTCTGAGGTAAATTCTGTCTTATTCTTCTCAGCACGAAGCATACAGTATCCTGGATGAACTTCAGGTAAACTCTCGCTGCTTTGTTTGTGTTGATGTGGGTGTTTACATGTGGCGCGCTCTGCGTGGATGATTATCATACCTATTGTTCACGCAGCACGGGGGCGTGGTTGCATTATGCATAATGAAGGAGATGTGAAAGACTGGACATCGCGCTGGTTTCATGTGAATTACTTTATCACAGAATATTTGTTTTCGTAGTGTTTTCTTAGTGTAATAGCAGACATATCAAGCTTTCTACAGATATAACAATCGCACCCTGTTTGTTTTCTTCATTTTCGAAATGCACAAAGTTGTGTTGTTATTATGTGTATACAAATTAAAGTAGACCCTTCACAGATTCGATTGATGTATTGCTCTTATCTGTACGATCAAAACTCAGTGTGTAAATTAAGTTCTTATCGGCCACATCAGGAGAAGACACCTCAAAACGCATGTATGTGTTTGCCGGCCCCAGGGGGTTAAGTTTCATACTTAAAGTGTAATATCATTTATACTTAAAAATTCAACACAAAGAACCGCACTGTAAATGCATTCAAGCCAATTCTGGGATGCATCAAACCTTCTCCTGCACAAATATGGATTTTAATACTGATTCAAAATCAAACATCCCTAAGTGAAAACCATTAACACTTATGAAAACAGTAATTGTAAAAATTCAAATTAAGTTCACTGCATACAAATGCAGTCCTAAAAAAAACGAAATGAATCGCAGGAAACTCTAAAAACACAGCGGAAATGATAAAAGACACCACACCTGTCTGACACATCAGGACACAGATTCAACATTTAAAAAGCTTTTGGCTGATTTATCGGAGTACATGACCATGCGTAGCAACCACACCGAACACCCTAGCAACCACTGTACCATTGTGCATGTGAGTGTGGATCATTAATTCTGTGAGTCAGTTCCTTTCAGCAGGTGTAATGGGACACATCACAGTGTTGATGAATGAATGTGTCACCTGCGTGTGTCAAAATCATTGTGTTTGTGTGTCACGACCTGCTTTGAAACATCTCAAACCATTAAAAAGCATTTTAAGGAAGCCTAATAGCTGCATTACTGTCACATCTTATAAAATATTTTAGACATATACCCACAATCCTTTGCTTCAATATTTCAGGTTTAATTTAGCAAAAATGTCTCCATGAGCACACAGGACAGGTTTAACTTCGTTTTTATTTCCGCTAATCACTCAATTTAGCAAACATCATCGAAATGCCCATAATGCACTGCGGCTAATGCGATTTGTGACTCATTTGCCTGTATTAATTACGGAGTGCAAATGATTACAGATAGAAAAATGATGAGTGTTATAATCGTTAAGGAGATTTAGACTTTTATTTTCCTGTCTGCAGGAAGATAGAATTCAGGATGAATGCCAGTGTGTGTTTGTGCAGCTACTGTAATGGTTTTTATAAGACACGAAGAGCGAGTGATGGAGGTGCCTGAAAAAGCACCGGAAAATGCAGCAGCGAACAGATGTGAGCGAAGAAAGAAACCTAAGACGAAAGTAAAGATCAATCAGTGACAAACCCAGAAAAACGACAGAGAAACAACCCCTGATATCTACAGAACGCAGCCTGAGGGCTTCCCCACCGGCACACAGATATTTTCACACACCAGCAGGCCTGCTTGAGAAAGAAAAAACTATTCTGCACTTTTTACTCTGTATATATAAGTAATATTTATTAGTTATGTGTATTATTAATTATTACTACAATTATTACTATGTGTATTAGTAATTATTACTACAGATTTAGGCGCAAACTGCAATAAACGGATCCGGGTAAAATAAATGCTTTTTTAGCCTGTGGAAGATGTTCTGAGAGTTACAGTACACAGGCTTGAAAATGATCTCCTCTATCTCAAAAGATCAAGAAAATTGGGCTTCATGTGATATAAAGCATTTAAAATGACACATAATTGAAATGCCATTAACTCCATTAGGTCTCCTGAGCTATCAAAGAGAAACTTGAAGGAAAACAGTTCTTCGCTGCATTAAAGCAGCTAATGTAAACACCCACACCTGCCTTTCCACCCACAAACCAACCTCACGCTGCGCGTGTATATGCAGAAAAACATAATATTAGGAAAAGCCACAGAACAAACAAACACAGTGTGTGTGTGTGCCATTTAAGCCATTTAGATCCAGGGTTCAATGGAACAGCAGTGGTCGTCTGATAATGCAGGGCTTTACGCATGTTAATACAATCAAGAGAGATTAAACTCAAGGGCAGGTGGAGAATGAATTCATGCCAAAACTCTGGATTAGTCCTGAGACATTCAGTGTTCTCCAATGAAATGTGGCATGTGTGCGAGTCTGTGTTTGAGCTTTACTGTTGGACTGCTGAACACCGACAGACATAATATTAGTGGCTGACAGAAATATCAGCAAAGCCGACGTTGCCATTTTTTGTAGTTATCAAAATTTGCTGTTTTCTTTTTTCTTTTTCTTTTTCTATTTGCCGATATATCAGAAACTATTATAGAAACAGAAGACTTTTATTTTGACGGCACTGAAAATGCAATGCCTGAGCACACAGAGTTCATCTTCATTAGATGACCTCTAATTCTAATCCTTCTGTCTAATTTATATATAGTATGTGTGTGTGTGTGTGTATGTATGTATATATGTATATGTATATATATATATATATATATATATATCCCTCTGTGAAATCCCTCTGTTCTATGTACTTCCCCTTTAAATCTTCACAAGCTCCGCTGACCCCGCCCCTCTTTTCTGAGGCACTCTCGGAGGATCTTTTTTAGCCGTATTCATAGTGAAATTTGCTAATTAGCACATTATTATGAAAGGCGATTTGCAAAGATTCATTAAAAGACATTATACTCACTGCTTCTGTAGGTGAGGCTGGATCATGAATGATTCGCGCAAACATAAACGCATTTCAGTTGATCAAGGGTGCGTTTCCCTTCAGTACCAGACGTAACGTTAATCCTCTTCAGTCTCTCAGATGTTGGGGGTAAATCACTACTGTTATGTTTATTAATATATTCAACAGCACAACACCTCAATCGCTTGTCTCTGCATCTCAGTCTGATGTCATCTCACTTGGGTCTGAGGTGTAGGACCTCAGAGTGAACAGACAAAGACTCCAAAGACAAAGACAAGAACAACATTCCAAAGAGAATCTTAAGGTCTCCTCCTAAACAGTTCATAAGTCGTAAAACGGATCTATGACCATCCTCGGACGCCTGAATGTCTGGACCAGTCCCTGGTTTCTCCCTGGCGGAACGTAAAAACTACCAGTGTATCAGAAAAAACATGGAGCGTTTTGTCAGGAGACCCGCCATGCAGCACTGAACTGATTGTGGGGCGGGACAACATTCCACAGGTTAAAACATGCGTGTGTGTAAATCTGTGTATGTGCGGAAAGATGTGAGGAATCCATCTCCTCAGCGTGTAACCTTGCGTGCATCTTGTCTAAAACAAAGATCATTATCAAGAAGGAATGAAGGAATCAATAGCACCCTCAGTTAAAGCTCTAATACTGGTATTGTAGATTTGGCAAGCTGTCCGGTTTGTGCTCTGGGAGATTGGTTTCTATATATTTGCAGTGTCCAATGCATCCAATCATAGACGTATCTTCTTGGTTCTTGAAAACAACAGAGGATCAATTAGAATTCACCTAACGTTTAAGTTAGGATCCCTGCACTGCTGTTAGAAATCTTGTCCAGCACAAAGCATTTCATTATAACTAGACGCAATGTAAATAAAAGATATATTGTGCAGTGCTGAGAATTTAACTGATTATCATGTAACTGTGAGATGATGCTTTTTGGTGAAAATCAAGGAAGTGTTATCTGAAGCATAGCGATGGAAGCCACAAATAATACATGTATATATTTATAGTACACTTAGTAATTTGATTCCGGAGCCGGGCCTGCTGCAGCTACTTCTCTCTGTTTATGTCTGTGACAAATCATGGGGCCACTCAGCAGCACTTCCTATCAGAACCAGTCTAAAATAGCGATTGTAAAAAGTTATAGGCGTACTGTAGTGATTCAGGTTAAGCCAAAAACAGTTTTATAAAACTGAATATTTCAATATTTTACATGCTTTTTGATTATCAACAATTCACGAGTTCGAACTTACTGCTAATTAATATGAGGCGAAGCGTGTTTGGCGTGGTGTCCGGGGAGACATTTGCCCCAGGGGAGAAAAGCAAAATGGTGGAGTAGAGGAGGAGGAGGGATGCTTAAATCAAGATACTGAGAGAAAGGGGCTTGCGCTTTATATAGGAAGTATCTCTTACTATAGGATATGATAGGATGATGAGGTAATAGGATGATAAGTGGGATGAGGAGTCGGCTGATTAATTACCTGCACATCCTCCTCCTGAAATTTAGTTTGTTACATATTTCAAGAATAATCTGCAAAAAGTCAATTTGCGATGGACAGATCTCTTCTGAGAGATTCTTTGTCTTTTTGAGAAAAAAAAAAAAAGTAAACATATAAAATTATTACAGTGCTTTATTTTTTTTTTATTAGTAATAGCAAATGATATAATATGTTTTAGATATTGACCATTGACCACCCTGCTCTCTAAGATATTGGTATATATATATATATATATATATATATATATATATATCAGAATATCAATATTGCTAGTTATATCTAGTTGTGTGTAAGTCAATGGTTAATTTACTTAGATTGTAGTAGGAGTGTTTCTGCCATGGCTGTGATGCTGGAGTGCTGTGGGCGGCTGTCAGGACTTTGCAGTGTGTTTGATAAGCGCTTTCGAGTGGTTTTAAGTCAGTGTGTGGGTTGTGAGGGTGTTCTGGGTCGTTCTGCTCTGTCTCAAGTCTCTGTGATCTTCTGGTCTGTAGATGTGCATCTGTGGGGTTTTATGGTCCAGCGGGTGAAAATGCTGCATACGATCCACTAGTTTGTCATATAGGACCAATATTTCAGCTTCTTTGTGTATCTTATGTATCATGACTGTTCCCTACAGATCCAGCCTTCTCATTCATAATTTTTATTACACTCATGACTTGAGGGATCCCTCACAAACACTTAAATCTACAACTAAACATTTAAAAACGCACCTTTAACCCTAAAAACCGTCAATACTTAGTTTATCCACTTGAGCAAGAGGCAGACTGAGAATTAAGAGAGATGAGCATCTTCGAAAAACCATCTGATGACAACATGTCATATATATGGTACAAGCTTTTTACCTGTAACTCTTACACTTTGTGTTTGTGTGTGTGTGTGTGTGTGCATTAGCAGACACAGGTCAACTAGAAGACTCTAGAAAGACATCAATATGTCTCAACATCGTCCTGGCACAAATGTCTCTCTCTCTCTCTCTCTCTCTCACACACACCTGCCCTTGGGTAACAGCAATACATGGAAACATTCTGATTCATTCTATGATATTGCAATAAAGGTTTAAATAAAACACCCAACATCATATTTGTCAAATTGAAAAGGTCTTGTTTCATCCCTTAATCAGTAGAAAACTGGCATTCCTGTCTTCCTCTGAGGCTATTAAAACTATTTGATCAATTCTCCTGTCTGAAGGACGGCAAACATCATTTAATATCTAATGTTGACTTCAAGGTTAGAACTTTGGCCACAGACAGAAGAAAATACAAATGATATATAATGTTTTGTACTGGTTTATATAAATTTCTTTGATATCAAATAGAGTATTATTTAAACCACTCTTTTGCATGTCCTTTTTGTCATTAAAACAAAACTTTTGACATTTGTCTGCTTTTGTTGCATTAAAGCTGTATGTGACGGAAAATCTGTGCTAATATTTTTGACATTAGCACCATCAAGTAGGTAATATTAGGCCTCTTTTATAACGTGTTAGATTATAATACACTCTCTGAGCTCTGTTCTATCTATGGTCAATATCTCGCTCCATTAATGCTAAAACTGTTGTCCATTCTTTCTCTCTCACACACACACACACACACACACACACACTCGTTCAGCCTTTTTTCACTTCATTTGAATTCTCCGCCACAGTTTCAGTGTGTTCAAACACAAATTTAAACTACACGCTGTTTTTACACGGGCTGTTTTCGGTATTTGATGTTTTTTAAAGTTGAATTTCAGCCGAGAACAGCTTGCTGAGATCAGAGAATGTGCATTACACTGTCCAGCTCAATATAAACCTGTTTTCCACACAATAAACAACAACTTTCTTGTGCACCTTTGAACTTCTGAAACTGTCTCACCGCACAACACAGAACGTAAAATAATGCTCTCTTAATTCTGATTCTTATCTCAGTCTTTCCTTTCCCACCACTCTACTTTCTCAAGGCCTATACTGTACTGTATACTGCATACAAAGGTTTAAAAAACGGCATTTTACACACTATCATTGAGAAATTGTTGCATTTATTTCAGATATACAGTAAAAATAATAATATTGTGCAATATTTTTATTACATGTAATTGGAAACTGTAACACATTATACGATTTATTAGTTATTTAACTTTTATTCAGCAAACATGCATTAGCATATTAGAATGAAATATATATATGTAGTGTACTGTGTATATTGTGCATATATAAATACACACACATGCATGTATTCAAGAAAAATATGTTATATTTGTATATTCAATTTATATATATATATAAATTATATAAATATACACATGTAAATACATATTGAGATATATATATATATTGTATGATGTATGAGTGTGTGTGTGTATATATATATATATATATATATATATATACAGTACACACATAATATTAAACAAAAAAGTTTATTCTGAATACAATTCATTGTGATTAATAGCACTAATCTATATATATATGATTAGTCTGCACAGTACAGTACATAATGCACACTGCCATCTTTTTAAAATCCCCATACCTAAAGAAACAAAACCAGGAGGTCTGCAGAGCACAAATCATGATGAAACCTGCAGTAATAGATTATGAAATTTTAAATGTCCTTCACAAATTTTATACATGATAGAACAAAAAACTCAAGACCAGGAAGCAATAGGAGGCCTCCGCAAACTTCTAAGGAAGCTGCTTCACATGGATTATTCATTTAAAAAGTAAAATTACATTCTCCTACACTACCTTCTGCCCACTCAAAACCAGAAAATAGAAATGAGGTCCCGCCATTACCGCGATAATGGAGACTTCTACTGTGAAAGCTTGCCGAACGCAATGGACAAATAGTTGGGTCTCATTAGTCCAACGCACTAATTCACAAGTCTGTTGATTAGGCTCTTTTTAGGGAAGGTACAAGAAAGCTAAGCATTGTCTGCTGCGGAGTCTAAAAGCACATTATCATCACCATCATCATCAGAAACAGTGAAAGTGCATCTCTAGTGTCTTGGAAATAAAAGCTACAAGCTCGACAAATACACAAATACTGCATTACACACACACACACACACTCACACACAATGCTTTAAAGGGTAAAAACAAACACTTACCTGATGGTGAGAAGAGAGTGAAGCCATTAGAGCATGAAAGAGAAAAACAGAAAGAGTTCTGGGTAAGTTTTGCAGTCATTACCATGTCTAAAATGCTTTTACATTTGCCTTATGATTTCAGTGAAAACGTGGTTTACATAATCTGGTGTACAAACAATTTTCACTCAATTACAAAAAAAAGGCAGATTTTGAGGTAGTATTTTCTTATAAAACACACTTTTTTACACTACATGTTTTTCTTAAAAGAATAACATTTAAAATATGATGAATTATTAATAGTCACATTGTTTATTCATTGCATTCACACTAGAGCGAACATCTTTAATTCTGCTTTGAGTAACAGACAGATGTACAGTAACAATATGCCAACAGATTTCCATTATTTCTTTTTGTGGAAAAGAGTTTGTTGTATTTGTGCAGGTTGCAGACTGAAATCTGTTACACGCTTCAAAAACCCAGACACGACCAAAGAAAAGAATGAATCAGAGTGAAAATCACACACACACACACACACTTCAACTGTAATTTCTACCCCACTAGATGAATTGCACAAGTAATAGTTTTTCCCCTAACAATATATTATATTATATATTTGATTTAGTTAAAGTTTCATTAATTTTCAATTAAGTGTTTTATTTTTATTTTTTTAAAATAGCTAATTAAATTTGAGCTACTTTTATGTTATTGTTGTCAATTTATTACATTTTGGCTTTTTTAAATGTCTACATAAATTTTATTAATTGTTTATGTTTTACTTGAATTAGCTTTTATTTTATTTTTTTCTTTATTTAAATGTTAATGTTTTATTAATTTTGTTGCATTTTTATTAGATTTTTGCTTTTTTTTATGTCTACATAAATTGTATTATTTTTACAATTTTATTTTGAAATATTGTTTTACTGTTTTATTTTCATTATGATGTTTTAGTAATTTGGGAGTGTTTGCAACTTAATTACAAGGTGCCCTGCTGCGGCAACCAATGGCTGGCTCCTTCCAAAAATCATCAGAGGGAGGCGGGGCCATCTATATATAGCAGCTGAACCCGCCACAGGACTTCAGGTTACTTCGACTGAAGTGACGTGTGCTTACATCGCAGCATGGAACACAGTACTCATTCCCGTGTCCCAGGGAACCTGGGTTACGGAAGTAACCTATTCGTTCCCTGTCGACACGTGACTCGTACTTCATCTGCTAGAACGCTATCTGAACAGTATATAATGACAGCGAGCCCAGGTGAAAGCCAGGGCGTTCAGTCACATAAGCATGCAGAGAATAATGCCCCGCATAATGTATTCATATCGTCCTTAGTATTAAGGCGTGTAAGCCTAAGCTCGTGGCTTGGGCGTGTGACGGCCCAGCACAGTGAGAGTGCTTTAAAAGAAAAAGGCTCATAAGCCTAAGCTCGCGGTTTGGGCGGCTAGCGGCCAAACACGGAGATCAAGTATTTACATAGAGAAGGGCCAGCGAGCCCCGAGCTCTCTCCCAGAGCCAATCAGCAGTCTGGCGGGGAGCAAGTATATTTTAACAGCCTGAGAGGCCCCTAGCTGAATGAGCGTTTAGACTGTGGGGCAGTCCTGGTCCATAGAGAAGTAAGCTAGCAAATAGCGTCTGAACCCATTTAGAGAGCCTTTGCTTCGAGACTGGTAACCCTTAGGAGCGGACACTAAGGCAGATAAGAGCTGATCAAACCACCAAAAAGCAGCCGACCGCACAATGTAGGTACTGATGATCAATTTGAGCGAAACCACAGGCAGATGGAGAGAGGGGGGAGCGGCCCAAGTTCGTCTGTGATGGCGTCCAATTCAGATGACTTATTAGGATCATGCAGTTCGGCAACGAGGTGCACTAATCCTCACATGAAACACACACTGGGGAGGTGGATTGTGTCTGCATAATTCACTTAAACATACTCAATCTCAACCGCAAATGCAGTTCTCGCCTAGGAGGGGAGAACATGAGGGTGTGAGAGACTTACCCCGCTCTGTAGTTATGTATAGCTTTTATCCACCGGGGGGAATAAAGCTACTCGATATACAGGGGGCGTTGATTCCCTTGTAAGAACCGGCAGATAAAACAGCAGTCGAGAAAGGGGGAACACGAGAGCTGTGCTGGCGTGCGAGCCCTTAAACAGACTGTTTAATTATTCATTTTGCTCTGACAGAGGAGGATAAGCCGCTCTAAAGGGGCTTATTTATTCCTGCATAATAACAGGCAGAACAAAAGACGAACCCATAGCTCTGCAGTCTCGGTCTCCAAACTCTGTGAGAGTCTTACCTGTTAGCAGACTTTCTCTCTCAAGCTTTTAGTAGAAATTAGCTGTTTTAGACGCCGGATAGCAACAGGGGAATCGTCCAGCTGCAGTGGCGTATTCAACGGCCTAAGGCTTGAGTCAGGGACAGCAAAGATGCACGCCACTGAAGAAGAAGAAATCTGAAGTCCTGTGGCGGTTCAGCCGCTATATATAGACGGCCCCGCCCCCTCAGGTGAGTTTCGGCAGGAGCCAGCCACTAGTTGCTGCAGCACGGCGGCCAGCCGATTGGTTAAAAAAATTACCGCTGCATAACCATTGGCTGGCTTTCAGGTAGCTTTCCAGGCAGGTTTTTTTCTTCATCTTGGAGACGTTGGCTCAGTTCTTCTGGATTGAGTCTGTCTCAGTTTGTTCTGTTTCTTCA
>JAUYWG010000048.1:4460049-4477222 GCA_034779775.1 Enteromius afrohamiltoni
ATGATGATCAGATCAGATCTCTGTGTGGAGCACTGGCTGTTGTCAGACAATAATCTCACTGCATTATTACTATTAATAACAAAAATAATGTTTGGAAACGGAAACTGATATTTACAACTGACACGCTACCGCAAAAGATATAACCCACTTAAAACCTTGTGATTACTAGTGGTCTGAGACGTATGCACAGTATTGTATTGTATTTATACATATATATATATATATTACTTTTAAATAATTATAAACTATTTTATTTCAGTCAATAATGATTTCTAAGTAAATTTGTCTGGTTTTAGTTTTTGTTAACTATAATAGCCCTGGCTTCAAACAACAGCGTGTAATTATGTTCGCAACAACACAAACACCCAAAATGACCAGATCACAGTAAACAGCAGCCGACAGACGGGTCAGTAATGCTGAGAAAACAGCATGTTGAAAGGACAGTGGAGCTTTCAGCCTTTAATGCCGTGTGTGTGTGTGTGTGTGTGATACACTGATGCCATTAAGACATTAGTGTTTTTCTCTAAAGAGTAGCACTCTCTCACAGGTCTCTGCAAGCTGAAGAAGCGTGAATGAAAAGCACAAAGATCAATAACTCCTGTCGTGTCACTGTTGTAGGTCATGGTAGGTGCAGGACAACAGTCGCCATGGGAACTGGGTCAAAGGGCCAATGGGAGCATCACAGGGTGGAAACAAGAGCGAGTCAAAGTTGCTAACAGGCTAACTGGGGAATAACAGACGGGCAGTGATAATAATAACACCAATGCCACTGTAATGAGACGCCACTAGGATTTATTCTACATCCTAATTAGCATGCTACAACACAACACCTTGCATACACAAAAGAATTTTTACTATTTTCAAAACAGCAAGAAACCTGATGGCAGTTTATATTCATATTCATGCTCTATATATACAGTATATTCACTGTGTACAGCATTGCATTAATTGGCATTAACTGTGCAGTAATTGGTATTTATTCAAGGAAATATGATTCCCAGTTCATACAGACTTGCTATACCTGATTACTGTAAACATTATTTATTTCATTAAACATTATTTATTTTTCTCATCAAAGAAAACATTTAAAATTGATTGATAATCAATTATTTAAATTATTAATTTCAATGTATAACTAAGTGAACTATATAACTAAATAGGATTACGAACCAAATTTAATTGTAAAACATTTCTGTAAGTATAAATATGCATATTTTACAGGTTTATCGAGTGAAAAACATAGTGATTAAATTATATTTGTTCGTTGGATGATTTTAAAAGTTATAGTTAAGTTATAGTTAAAAGTTAAAATAATAATTAAATAAGCGTAAAAAAGTTCTGAAGGATAAATTAAAGCAGTTTCAGACTGGGACCATGTCGAAATAATTATACAACAAATTCAGAATAATTCAACCACTTCACATTTCCCAAGAAACCACATAATTTCTTCAATTTATTTGGCCACTATGGGAACAAATAATGATTTTTCTATAACAAAGAATTGATGCCTACTACTGTGGTCATTATAACTTTTTTTTTCATTAAAACAAAAGCCAAGTAAACTAGCAATTTAGATGTTTCTACATTTTTCTTCCATTTTACGTCCATATTTCACTTCATCCAAATTTTTGAAATAATTTCATCCAAATGACATAAATTCCACTTTAGTTACAGCAGTCAGTACGAATGAAGTGGTATTTATGTCATTTAGATGAAATTATTTCAAAAATTACATTTTTCAAGAACATTAATTAAAGAATCAGTTAAACAAACATTAACACATTTGCATAAAACATAACATCTCACCTCATAATTAATTATCACTTATCACTTTATAAAGACACACAGGACACACAATAACACTTTCACAGCTTCAAATAAAAAGCTTGTCGAATCATTAGTGAAATCGATCGCAGACACACACACACTCTCACTGAACATATCCATTAAACATCAATCATGCCATCCATCAATCAATCAGCTGACAGGTGGTGTTTGCGAAGGCAGGCTGCCCCGCCCAGCTTGTTGTCATAGTGACCCCAGGTTGATGGACAGGTTTGATGGATGGTCGCAGCATCTGCAAGGCCACCCATGAAACAGCAGAGGATTATGGGTAATGATAAATGCCACATATCAACACCACTCACACCTATGAAAGAAAGCTAGTTTGGGAATCACACATACAGATTGGCCTTTTTAACCAGGACCACCGAGGGGGGAACACACATCTGTGTCTCTCTGTTATTGGCCTCAAGCTCCATTTAAATGTCAGGCACTTTCAGCTGAAAATGTTTCTTTTATATAGCAGGAGCAAAGCTGTGAAAATGTTAATAGGCTGTGTGTGTGTGTGTGTGTGTGCTTTACCCAGTAACAGAGCAAGGCTCAGTGAAAGGCAATACACAGCGACACTTGAAAACGTTGTCAGCATCAACACAACAATTTCACAAACATAACACCTTTTTCTAACAGAGGACAATTTTATAGCTCAAAAAAAAAACCTTAAAGGGATAGTTCACCAGAACTGTTACATCCACTCCACAAAAAGTTCTTTACAGTGAAGTCTCTTAAAAGTTCAAAGTAATCCTCACACTACAGAAAAGTTCTTTTAAGCTCTTAACACACAAAGATTGCCAGCAGCCTCAGATTATTATTGTTTCACGTTAAAACGTGACACTTACTTGAAATAGACATGCTGTGCTTTTATTAAAAAGATTAAAGGCTCTAGTTTTGAAAATCATTTGCTGTTCTGATAAAGTTCTGTTGTAGTGACAGTATTCATTCATTTATGGCAGGAGTGCAAAATAATAATCTGAATATAATATTCACACAAATTCATACTCAGTCACATCTGGAGCGCTCAATTCACGTTACCAAAGCTTCACTGAACAGCGCCAATAAGGGCTTATAGTCAGAAGACGCTTATGCTTGGAAAAATATTGATATAGCCTATTTACTATGTTTACTTTCTATTTCTTTGTTCACTAAAAGGTTCGTGGAGAACCAAAAATAGTTTTTCTCTGGCATCACTATGAAAACCCCCTTTAAAACCTTTATTTTTAGTGAGGTCTTCCACTTTTTCAAATTAATATAGCTTGTGCAGCTATCGTTATCATTTATATCGTCGCAAATGTTTGCTTTAAACCTTCTAAAATACTTTCTCAATGAGAAAGTACATTGAAATAAAGTTGGTGTAGGATTTACTGTGAAACAATTCTCCCTCAGACGTCGCTGGCAAATGTCACAAAAGAAACAGCAAGCACTACACTGAATTAAACATTGCATTTTAAAGTACAAAAGGTGGATTAGTGTTTTCTTGTAAAAACGTTCTCCAAAAATAAACTCAGAAACATGCATTACTGTAAACATAGCGTAATATTGATTGTATTTATAACAAAATCCAAAGCTGCATTCATTTGATAAAAACTACAGTAAATTACACAAATATTTTGAATAGTTTAAAAGAACAGTTTTCTATACAAATATATTTACATTTGTAATTTATTCCTGTGATGTAATTTTCAGCATTGTTAGTCTTCAGTGTTATACGATCCTTCAAAAATTAATTATATTTTTATATACATAATAAACATATTATTAACACTGATTTTCATAATTGGACACTGTTATACGTTTTATTTTCAGGACTCTTTGATAAATAGACAGCACTTGTTTAATGCAGAAATCTTTTGCAACATCGTAAATGTTACTTTTAAAGCACTTAAAAATTAAAATATTGCCAGAGTTTCTGTCCATGCAGCATTACAAAGTTTAAAAAAACTCAAACTTTAGGAAATTGTTAGTACTGTGAACTGATACATTGCTCAGAGAAGAAATACGAGTCACTGCAGTAACCTTTACCAGCCTGAAGTTCTCGAAACAGCCTTGCAAATTCCTGCTGCTTTTGTAATTTGTTCCCTGTCATTCAAGATGACACATACGAGCACACACACAGCAGACAATCTGCAGCGGTGCACCATGCCTTATTAGAACCTTCACACACACACACACACACAGGCGCAGCACAACTGAAGTCCTTCACCTCATTGATTGCCCTCTGGCTCAACATACCGAATCCAGCACTTCACATCCACACCACAGATCTTCATTTACTTAAACCACAAAACACACAGCTTCAACATCACTGATGATCCAAATCATACATCTTATGACTGAAGTCGATCAGTCAGCTTTGGAGTTTTTTTCTACATCCAGTTGGTGGACGTTACACAGCACTTCTGAAGTTCCTTTCTGTCAGACTTCATAAAATTCCCTCTGGCTCTCTGCTGTGAACCGATTAAAGAGTTGAGAGATTTAATATGCAGATTCATTATGACATGTTTTGGGATATTACACAACTGCTACTGCTGTCCTTTCAAACCAATGTATAAATGACTGGAATATGGTTATTGCAAATAAACATTTAAAATAACCATACAACAATGAATCTGATAATACTTACATTGTAAATGACATGGATTGTAAACTTTGTTTATAGTCTGTTTTTTTTTTTTATTTGTTTGTGAAGGAAGGAAAACTCTCTAAAGTTGCATTTGTTTTCTTATCAAAATACAGTAAAAAAGTCGTGAAATATGTAAATGTTCTGTTTTCTAGTTTGATCAATTGTTCTGTCATACTGAATTTTCAGCATCATTACTCCAGTGTCACATGATCCTTCAAAAATCATTCTTATATGTTGATTTGCTTCTCAAGAAACATTTGTAATTAGTTTAAATGTTGAAAACAATTTTGCTTTGTAGTTTTTTGGAAACCGTGATGCATCGTATTTTTTAGGATTCTCAAAAAAATATATTTGATATAATTATACATTTATTTTCTGCAACATTATTAATGTGACACTTGATTAGTTCAATGCATCATTTCTTTAAAAAAAAAAAATGTTTTCATTGACAATGATTCAACGAGTGTACTTGTAACTGAACCCAGAACACTCAGTTTAAGTGGGCTCAAGCAAAAAGGAAAAAATCAGTGAATATGCTGAGGTTTCCATTGTGCTGTGGCATTTCTGAAGTTCTTCAGATTCAACAGTCAGACTGAATCACACACTAAAAACTCAAATCTTTCAAGCAGTTTTATGTAGTCTGATTCTGCCCCAAACTGCTTCAGTTTTCACGACAAGCTTCCGTGCACATCATATTCATGAGTTTCAGCTGTAAAATACATTTTTTAATCTTTTTTTTAAATTAGCTACACTTTATGTCAGAATTAATATGCGCCTCTCCTAACAAACGTGAAAAAAAGTTAAAAACACCTCTGAATGATTTTATCCGTGACAAATCTGTGGTGCGTCCCACCTCAGTGCTGCCCGTGATAATTAAGCGGATTCAATTACTCTAATAAAATCAAGCTGAGTGGAGAAGACTCCTGTAATGTCATCCACGGCTGTCAATTACATTTCAACAAATCAGATTTATGAAATAATTCAAGGAGATTTAGGCCAACCCATGCAAATTCAGCTACTGCATAAAACACTCGCTAACCGATTACAGGAAGAGCGGAACTGAAAAGCTGAATGCCAGCACATATTGAACTGAAATAAGACTTATTCTGAAATGCCTGATCAGTTATACAGTTAATGTCCATATTACACACACCAAATCCAGCAGGATTGGACGGGAAGTGCTGTTAAAGGATGTTTTATTCTGTCAGATCAACACATTTGTGCGGCACTGACGCGGCGGTGCGGCACTTCACATAGAGATTGTGAGGCAAACTTCATTAAACACAAGAGAAAAATCAAAAGGAGGCCAGTGTGAGAACATTTCTATAAAGGAGATGCTGCGCTCTGAATTAGCGGCACAGTTTGAACCAAAAGAAAAATCATACAAGAAACTGAAACTTTGCTTTAGAACTCAGTGAATAAAAGAAAAAATGGACTAACGACACTTCAAGCTAGCTACAGTCACCTGGAGTGTACTTCCTGACTCATATATAGATACCATACAAACCATTTGGACAAAAACTGAAAAAAAAAAAAAAAACATGTTTAAATACAATGAAATGCTAAAAGGAAAAACATTACAACATTATCAGTGTGTGTCTGATAAAACATTACAAAGTTTAATGTTTCCTCTAGGATTTTATGCACTCTGATTTACATTTAACTTAAAAAGACAAGCAAATAATAACTGTAATTAGTTGCTGTCTTTAGGAATGGGTAAGCACGAATCACTGACCCATTAGATTCTTTTCATGAATAAAACGCTTTAGAGATGCACAGTAGCTAAGCTGTTACATTATTTGAAACCATTTTGTTTGAAGTGCAGCTAAATCAGGCGCAAGTCACTTAATAGGCTGTTAACTTTGTGTTTACTGAACTGTCTATAAATAAATATCAAATTCACAAACTAGCTTCATTTTTAAAAGATCTCCCCCTCTTCAGTTCATTGCTCGCTGTGGACACAGAGAACGTGCAAGTGAGTTCTCTTTGACTTTAAATAAGCAAGACTTAAACAGGTGCAAATGATACATTCCATCATCTGTCATCGCATTCTTAGCCCAAAACTTGCAGGAATGAGTAGAATTATCATTAGTAGTGCTCTGCTAACAACCCAACTGTGAATGATGAGCTGTGTCACTGTTGTCAGTGAGAAGCTGCAGGGATGACCTTTGGTGTGGCAGCCCGCCACGTTAGAATGAATGTAGCGGAAACACAAGTTATTTTTAAACAAAAACAAAACAAACTGCTAAACTTGGTTTAAAAATGATGAAAAACTAAAAAGAAATTCGCAGGACCTAAAATATCCAAAATGTGACATTTGTAAACATTTAAACTACAATCCTGATTAAAAACCTAAAAGGAACTGCTAAAACATATGAAAAAACATATGGAGAAAAAAATAATCGGTACATATTTAAACCTAAAATCTTGAATGAGAACCTAAAATGAATAGCTAAAACTCTACTACAATAATGGAAAACTTCAAATCAAATACAGAACATCAAATATAGACTTTTCCAATAAACTGTAAACATTGTGTTTCTACTACAACATCTACTTACAATAGGGGCAGTCGTGGGTTCTAGTCCCTGGTCCGGTAGGTATTGTAGTTTGGTGGAGTGAATAACCAGAGCTCTCTCCACCTTCAATACCACGACTGAGGTGAGACCCTTGAGCAAGACACCGTTCCCCCAACTGCTCCCCGGGCGCCGCAGCACTGGCTGCTCACTGCTCCGGGTGTGTGTTCACGGTGTGTGTGGTTGTTCACTTCTCACTGCTGTGTGTGTGTACTTGGATGGGTTAAAATGCAGAGCACAAATTCCTAGTATGTGAAACCATACCTGGCCACTAGTCACGTCCTTTCCTTTAAACTTTAGTAGCTGTATTTTTTTAATTCCAATAACACAATCACACAAATCTTCTTTTATTTACAAGACAGATCTGACACTTCAACTCTCACAAAAAGAAGAAAGGAGGTGCAAAAATGACAGAGTGAGAAAAAGAGATGCTATGCGCCACTGATTCAAACAGGCATCCGCATCACCACGGCAATCAGCCTCATTTTCCATGGCAACAGAACGCTTAGTGTGACGGGAATTTACTTTGATCTGAGAGATTAATAAAGGCTCTTTCAGCCCAGTGTGTGTGTGTGTGTGTGTGCGCGTGCATGGAGCTTGCTGAGTAAGTGTGATATATTACAGCACTAAAATGCTGTATAAAAGTCTCAAAAATGATGATGACGATACTCTCTGAGAGCTGAATAAAGGTGATTGATAGCTAGAAATCTGGACGGAGTGAAGACTATCAGTAATGGTGTAATATATCATGAGTGCGGTAAGGTAATAATATGAATATTTATGGCTTGTGGTCGAGGATTATGTGAATATTTATGAGTTTGGGTGATTATGGTCCCTAATGAAGTTAACGCTTATTTTGTTCTACAAGCTTTTTACAACCAGGAAAAGCATCAGAGAGAACTCACAAACACACACTCACACACAATAACGGGGTGTCACATAAGTCCTGCTCCACATGGCAGGTCTTTGTGTGTGTTTTGGGTACATAAAGAATCCTCCATCAGAGGCAACAGTGGCACAGTTTAAGTAGAGCTCAGAGAAATCAGCGGACGATCAAATGAAGCTGGACGTGTGGAGAACTTTAGAGGTCAACATGAACTCAGAGAGCCGCATTAGCCAAATCCTCATTTATCAGCTCTGAGGACATTACTCTCGTAAATAACATTCGGGGTTACGTCAGTGTTACCAGAAATACTTTTGGTGTTCGGACTGAATTTGTCTTTTTAAATAACACTGCTAGTAATAATTCAGCTTTAATTCAGCTGAAACACAAAATCTTTTCAGAATAAATTCATGTTCTCAACAAATACACTGGATTCAGTAGGATTAAAACAACAAACAAGTATATATATTTTTTTTTTGCCAAATATTCATAAAAAAAATTAAAGTGACAGTAAAGATATTTATACTGTTTCATAAGCTTTCTACTTCAAACAAGTGCTGCTCTATTGAACATTCTATCAATCAAAAACCCTGAAAAATAAAATGTATCATGGTTTCCACAAAAAAACTGCTTAAAAATGAGCTTTGTATCAACTTATTATATTATATACAATATTACATTTTTCACAATATTTTTTATCAAATGATTTTAGCCTTGGTGAGCAGAAAATATTTATTGTTTTGAAAAAAGTATGAAATATATCAAATAAAATCTTTACTTTCTTTTTTTTTTTCTTTAGTTAAAATGACATGTCATACTTCTAAATATGAAATTAATTGTCCTGCAGTATATAAAACAAGATGTTAGACAAGCTTGACACAGAAAACAAATAAACATTTGAGTTACTGTAGACCTTTAAAAAAGCCAAGCCAAATGTTGCCAACCGCTTAAACTTTAAAATAACAAACAAAATGCTTTGTTAACTGTAAAATTAACAAATTGAAGAAAAGTAGCCAATCAGATTGAAGCATTTTCCATATTTGATCTAATGAAACGCAGAGTCATATTACCCTGCAATTTGTTTGTTTGCTGCCCGGTATGAACAAACCTGAATGAGCCAAACTTGCACATGCTGAAATAATGATCTGTAGTCCAACCAAAGAATCACGGAAACCATGGCATCTGTGTTTGTTATCGTGGGCAGAAAAGCACTACTGGACCTTTAAATATTTAATCACAACTCAAAACACATGATTCTGTGCCATCACACACTCATCACACAGGGGTGTCCATAATAAATCTGCCTCTCCATGCATTTTCACTCCTACAAAACACAAAGTATGTGTGTGAGAGAGAGAGAAACGCATCTCTTCCTTGTCTTATAATTAATGCAGTTTACAGTACAAACAGCAGAAATACTCCCACATACACACACACACGCAAAAGTGTGCAAGAGTTTCATTATGTAAGATCAAAGTATTCTTAAATTAACTCTATGTGAGTGTGTGTGTGGTTTGTTGATCACCTACGCACCTTTGCACACTCTCAGGCAAACAGACTGAACACACACACACACACACACACATCTTTGAAAGTTGAAAGCACAGAGAGGATACAAAAAAACAGAATTGCAATTAAATTTCTCCACATAAATCACCCACGCAACCAACTACAAGAACGGCTTCCTTCCAAAACCTAAACCCAATGGACTGAAAACTGAAAATGCTAATTTTACAATGATCTTTTGTATGGAGTAATTATAAATTGAATTAATGTTATAACACTTTAATGGGACTGCATGGGTGTGACAAACTGATTTTGATCAACATGCTCATTTAAGATGCTGCAATAGTCCATGTGTGTGCTGATGTTACAGTTTGTGTTTGATTATGAATAGCAGCTGATTTTACAGCCATAATCCAACATGTTCAGAAACACAAGATCACTGAGCGTGAAAAGACTCGTTTGAGGAAAATATTGTTTCTAAAACATATAAAAGAGCTGCACTGAGCAACATTTGCACTCAGTGGCCAGTGTTATTTTAGACATAGCTGGAATGAGTTTTTATTTATACATTTTCAGCTTTCATTTAATTTTAATTGCAAATTAAGTACATTTGTTTTGTACATTGTTATCGGTTTTAAACGATAAATAATTTATAACAGCATACAGTTTTATTTATTTGAATTCAGTTTGTTGTTTTATCGTATCTATTTTATTTCTCCTAAGGTTTATTTTGTCAAGTAATAACAATGCTTTATGTTACCACCACTATCACCACTATCAACACCATTATCTTCATAATTGCCATAATTCATCATTTTTCTTGTTATTCTTTCAAGTATTTGATAAGAAATTTGTTTGTTTTGCTACTATTTGGTTTATCTTGGTGAAACCCAGAGCACAAAATGATAAAAGTATTACAATAAGCCTGTTTGTTGCTGCTGGTACAATCAGCCTTCTGCAAATCCAAAATGTTTGCCAGTTGTTGTATAACATGAGTAAAATAAAGCTAACTGCCCTTATTCCATCAAAAAAATGCATTACGCCCATGTCCCAAATTGGAAAAACTGCAGTCCTCACATTTGAGGGAAGAATATAATAGCAAATAAAGATTTAGGCCAATTTTTTTATTATTATATATCAATATGGTTATATCTTCAGTTGAAATAAACTTGTGTTGAAGCGCATTTTAAGGGTACATGTGAATCAGTCAGGCTGACACATGCCTGAATCCAATCAGTGAGATTCTTTTTATCATCTGACCTGGACGAGAGTGACAGTAATCAATAGGAGTGACTCTGAGCGGCCAGTGAATGCTGTCATTAGAGCAGTGGATTCAGCCCACCATCATTGACACCTGTGGCGCTGGGACAATAAAGGGCTATCAGTGGAGACGACAGAGGACGGTGCCAGTCTACCTGTACTCTAGTAACGGTTTCATACTCGCTTTGATTGCTTTGACCCCTGAAGCATCACTGACTCGTCTTATGTTCGAATCACTTTTTTACCTGTGTTTTTGCCACTTAAAGGGCTCATATCATATACTTTTTTTTTAAATGCATTCCCCTGAAGTCCACCAATTCTGTTTTCCATTAAATCAGACATGAAACATGTCTCATTGTGACCATGCACCATGAAAGGAAACCATAAAGGGTTTTTTTTAAACTGAGATTTATACATAATTTGTAAGATGAATTAATAAGCTCTCCACTGATTAATGATTTGTATAGGATGATGTTTGGTTTGAGATACAACTATTTGAAAATCTGGAATGTGAGGGTGCAAAACAAAAATTTTAACATTGAGAAAATTGCTGTTAAAGTTGTCCAAAAATGTTCTTAGCAATGCATATTACTAATCAAATATTACATTTTGATATATTTATAATAGTAATTTTACAAAATATATTCAGGGAACATAATCTTTACTTAACAACCTAATGATTTTTGGCAAAAAAGAATTGCAATTGCTACAAACATATCTGTGCTACTAATGACTGTTTTTTTGCTCCAGGGTCACAATGTATCTATAAATGTTAAGACCTTTGAGTTTCCTTGGTTTTTTGGATCAAAAGATTTTTTTCCCACATAAAATGGTATCTTGATCACAAGTGACTAAGAGCAGCTTTCATATATACTGTATACTGCATTTCTTGCATCACTTTTTGTGACAAAAACACTTTTCTGATGTCCGTCCACAAACAGCGTGCAATAAGAAATGCATTTCTGCCACTGCATTGTACAAATATTGTCAGCTGTTGAGCACACATGGTAACTGAAAATCCCCAACCACTTTTTAATGCAGACTCAGTCTTTTAAAATGAGTTCAGTTTATCTCAGTCGAGAAAACAGCCTTCACACCAAAACAAGCAGAGCAACAGCTCTAGTGTACAAGCACCCAAAGGAAAGCCTCCCCTCATCATTCACTAACATGGAAGCTCACAGATATCCTAGACACTAACCTAGGCCTTTCACTTGGCCTGCATGAAGATCAGGGGAAATGTCAGGCCGTCAAAAAGCACACAGGGACTTTAGAGTGATGCTCTTGTAGTTCTTGTTGGTTGAAATCCACCGAGAGCCGCCCAGGGTTCAGTAAGTCGCGCTATGACAACACGAAATCCAACAGCAACTATGCCAAACATGCTTGTGATATTCCTTGCGGATTTGATATCCAAAACAGGCCTTACTGCTCCCAGAGGTGCCGTTTCCACAAACAGCAGCTGGTCCCATGAGGCCGTTCACCTGCCGTCAGCAAGACTACATACAAGCATGTTACGTATAAAACACACATTAAGGGATAAATATAGCCATAACAAAACTGTTTGGATTTTTTTCATCCCTTTGACAGTTTTTTTTTATATTTGTGTATTTGATCTGAAATGGCCTAAAATTTAGATATTCATAAGATTTATATATTTCCCTAAACAGCCGTTACAGGTAAACAGATTTAAATGTGACAATATTTTGAAAATAGTTGATTTGAAAGGGCTTAAAAGAGAGCAATGGCTATTTCCCACTTAGAGGATCCAAAAAGACTCAAACGTTTAATGTAAGTAAATTAATTCACATCATTTTTAACTAATGAATAATAAGAACAATATTTAATTAGTCCTTTTCACTGACACACAGAACAGAACCATTAATAGTAATAAAGTGCAAATATTTATCTTAAAATGTTAAACATTTTAAAGCACATAAAATGTCAGAAAGTGGCTTCAGTGAACACTTCTGAGAGACAGAAATTAATTGAACCTTTCTAGCTTAATTTAATTGAACTCTACCTTGAATAATTGAAATCGGTGATGCACTTATAACCAGTGAAAGCTTAGTTATACTGAGGTACTTTTATACTTTTCTATTAATATTTATAATTTGGGTTTTGCTTCTCTTTTTTCATTAGCTTAAAGTAGTAATTTTTTTGTTTCATCTAACCCTGCTTACATCTGTCTTTCTAATCTAATACCATGCTATTTGGAAGACAATTAAACCACATTTAAATGACTGTAATTCACAACATTGCTGAATTATATTATGAGTATATCACTCAAACATTGACAAGCTATTATTATCAAAAAAAAAATGAAACAGCCCAGAAGAGCAGAAGCGCCCACTTTGTAAATTATTAAAGATTCTGCAAAACGCGCACAGGTCTGCATCTGTGGCCTCGGGGAGCAGCAGAGATAATGACCAATTCACTCGTACTGGGTTACAGACACTATAGAAAAACATCGAGAATGAGGTCATAAAAGCAGAGAGAAAAGAAAAAGACCTTGAGCAGTAGAAAACTCAAAGGAGTTCTTAGAAAGTGTCAAACAGAATACAGACTGGACGTGCAAGCAGCTTGAGCAGCAGAAAGAAAGGGTAAGAGAAGTTGTGCCCAATTCTGACGTTCATCAGGTGTTTTAGAAGCAGGCAGGGCAGGTGTGTGACAATGGGAAAATCACAACGCTTCATTATAATGAATGAATAAGTGTACACTGCAGGTGAGCATGTTGATTGTAATGCAGTGTGAGCGTGGACGGTTTCATCATAATGGCAGCGTAGTAGAGTTGATATGCTGCTGTGCCTTGTTCGCTCACTGTGCAGCCTGGGTGTAAAACACATTTAAATTACATTTAATTTGTAGAGTAATCAGATTAATTCACAAAAGGTTTCACAATCCATTGAGTCACATCTCTTTTCTAATAATCCTGCAGCAGAACATCAGGAAAATGCAAATATTCACTGACTGTTACACGGTGCATTTGTGATAAGATAATAGCAAACTTCAAAGGTGGAAAAGACAATTTAACACAAAATGGACTGATGAATCTGCCTTCTTGTTTTATTAGAATCCTAGATCACCATGATAGGACACAATCCCTTATTTTGCTACATTTGGATATTGTTAATTTGTTTTAAATAAATGCTTAAATATATGCAAAAAATGATCACAATTTAGTATGTAAATACTATGGAGATCAAATAACAAAGTCAAAGGAATTAAACAGAATGTCCAAAAGTAAACAGCTAAGGATTTTCAAACTTAAAATACAATGTTCAGATTCTTAACTCAGACTATGAAAATCTAGAGTAAATTTAGCTTCAAGCTTGCATTTTAATTTTGAAAATATTAATATAAGACTTAAATTGTTCGTAAGAGTTTGAATATTCAGTTTTACGTTTTAACACTTAAAATCCAAAATGTTGTGGGTTAAATTATGAAGATTCTATTTTAAATTTGAAAATCTACCTTTGATTTAAACGATCTGTTGAAGTTTTAACATTCTTTTTTTATGTAACTTAATTTAGACAAATAAATAAATGCACAGATTTTATGCGATACAGTAATAATATGGCTGTATACAACCCTTCTGTTATATAACTTCTGTCCTCTTCTGTTGCTTTTTTTTCTCTATGCCTTACCCCAAGTGGTAAAATAAACAACAATGTCCCATTTTTAACAGTGTCTGAACCACAAAGAGTCTTATTAGGATAACAAACGCCTCTCCCTGTTGTAATGTGGACGTCCCACAAGTCTGATCCAGGCTGTTTTCTGCACAGAAAGAGTCATTTCCATAAACTCTGCATGCTGCACATGAACTCTGAAATGTCAGCCTGTAATCAGTCTATATCCAGTTGACCCAGTATTTCTCTGTGTCACCCCAGAACCTCACAAGTCTGGCTGCACATCCAGTCTGAAAATCGCAGGGATTTTCATGAGAGCAGAAATCTTCTTGAATCCCCCAGAACAGAGAGAGCGACTGATCTCTGGCGGTCCCCGCCGTACGGTTAAGCTGCACAGACATCCTGCTTATTTCAGACCAAGAGCTCTTGTGCGATCAGAACTAATGTTCTCACTGCAGCTTCTTGTATCCTGATGAATTTCCAGTGCGTCCAAAATGTGTTAATCTGTCCAAAATATTATTTGAGTGTTTAAATGAACGTCCCAAAGGAACTAAGAAGGTCTACTGGTGAAATTCGAAGTGGAGATACACATACAATAATGACATTTTAAAAGAAGATTCGATTCAGAAAAGCAAATAAAAAGTATTAAAAAAATAATGTACAAGACAATTAAAGGAATTAAACAATAATCATTAAATCATTTGCTGAAAATGCCTCACACTCCATGTAATATAAAGATTAGGGAGTTTTGAACTTTTTTCATGGGAACAGATTTGGAGAAATTTGGAATTACATCACTTTCTCACCTGTGGATCCTCTGCAGTCCAAACTGATGAAAAAAACATCACAATAATCCTCAAGTAATACACACCACTCCAGTCTGTCCATTCATGTTTTGTAAAGTAAACGTTTCCAGCTAAAAATACAAGTACATAATTGTACAAAGTGCATGATTTCTGCATATATCCTTTCTTATTCAGGCCAGATGACTTTTCACTGGAGGAAATGTTATTATGAACTTGCATTTTAACAATTGTTTGAAGTTTTTAAAAACATCTTGATTTTTTTATACACATGCAGACATTAAAATCTCACTAAGAGACATCTTGGATTGCCTGAGGGTGAGTAAATTGTATCTGTTTTTCAGTGTTCAGTGTTTTTCTTACAATAGACCTATGATTTTTTTTCTCTCGTTCATTTAGAAAATTTGAAAGCATAAAACATTAATTACTAAAAATTAAGTGATGTTGTTAAACAAGTTTCATGAGGAGCGCGAGCAAATAACCACAGCCGGCTCCGCATTATCTCTAATCAGCCTATTAACCAACGTCCAATCACTTTCATTCTCATCCGCTTGTCTCCTTCCCTTCCGTATCTAGCTATCCCTCTATCCCGCATCCCTCTGCCACCCCTACTCCGCCTTCCTTCACACCTTCCATCACAGGGGGCAAGCAGGGTCCGAGCCGGACGTCGGGCTCCCAGCTCGCCCTCTGGACAGCACACCAAAAGACGCAGAACTCCGGGGAAAAGTAGAAAAGTATGAGTATGTAACAATAACAATAACAATACATATTTTTACAGCATAATACAAGTAAATGAATTGAATCATTAGTCACACAGTCAAACTTGTCAACCACTCAAACAGGAAGAAGCTGTGTCACTGAAATCTGAAACACTATCTGTTTGATAGTGCCAAACAGTGAATGCGCAGTTGTACTCATCACTTTCTCTTGGTAGTAAAAAACCTAATTATTATACCAGCAAATTCAGTTAATGTGGAGTCTAGCAGTGCCGCTACACACATCCTACAATAATCTCAGCATAGGAGCTGTCAGTCATCCAGCATGAAACCCCTCCCACTGTGATCCAATGCTAATATCAGCGTGTACAATCATGTTTGTGTATGTGTGTGTGTGACATACCAGTCTGACAATGAAGGTCAATGAATGATCTGTCTGAAAATAACTGTGATTTCATTAGCTATTCACAACAAAGAGGGCTCTTATGGGACACCTGAATGCCAATTTACATACTTCTACTATACAATACAAAGTAGGCTATACAGTATACTTCACTGTTATATCCCTAGGCGATCATTCTTCTGATGTCACTTGCTGGATGAGAAGACATTGTTATGGCTTTACACGGGCAAGCACTACTTACATGTCTTCCAGAAAATCTAAAAAATAAAATTATAGTACGAATTGAGATTCATTCTGTGATATTAGAAAACAACCTTGTGCCGTGTTTTCATCCTTACAAAAGTTTCTGTGAAAGAACAAGTGAAACGGACAAAGAGAGAGAAAAAAGCTGGTGGATGAGATGAGACAGATAAAAGAAAGTGTCAGATATACTTTGAAAACAGAGATGCTTCGCTCTGACTCGTCTGAAGTATCTGAGAGATTCTACATAAAAAGAAAGAGAGCATGGACTTTCATTACAAATGTAATCTCTATTTATGAGTGCATACAAATTTTGACGAATGAATAATCTTAAAACCGTACGTGATCATACGTAACTCCCATGCAAGCACATACGTAAACTCACCAGTGCATATATGTGTGTGTGCATCTCTACTGACATCTGTTCTGTATTAATACACGATACTAACAAATGAGCTGGAAATCTGTTTCCAGAAGCACAAAGATGCTCCAACTGTTGCCAAAGATCTCTGGTTGATTCTGCCTCTGCTGCAGAAAGAGTTCAAATAAATGACTGCATTTCAATGTGGACTTGGATTCTGAAATAAGCTACTACAATTAGGTATAACTACGCTGTAGATAAATAAACAAGTGCCTGGATGGATGGATGGATGGATGGATGGATGGATGGATGGATGGATGGATGGATGGATGGATGGATGGAT